>JAWQEG010001984.1:30000-32097 GCA_033782935.1 Petrolisthes cinctipes | reverse complement strand
TTAACTCAACACACACACACACACACACACACACACACACACACACACACACACACCAAGGATGATGATTATGTAGTAAATTAAGGAAAGGATATGCTGTGGTTATTCTAAAGTGGAAAAAAAATGTGTAGGTAACTTAAAGAGGGAACTATTTATTATGCAAGTTATATAAAGAGTCAATAATTACTAACTACAAGTGGGCCATGATTCTGACAGGAAATTGGTGGTTGAGAGGATATGCCTTTTATGGTAAATTAGGAGGACTAGTGATTCTCCAAACTTTGCCACAAAACAGATCCCGTATTGTTTTTTTTTTTTTTTTTTTTTTTATCTTGAGGTCATCTGTTTCCTGGTATGATTTGGAGGAATTATTATAGTCCTCCAATTCACCAAGAAAGTCTCCCCTTAATAAATGATTACTCTCTAAACTATGCCACAAAACAGAGACTTTACATAAGGATTCTGTTTCGTAGCACAGAAAGGATGAAAAAAAAAAATGAAAAATAATAGTTACCGGTAGTATATAAAATTACGTCTCCTCCATGACAAAATATGAAGACATGAAAATAACGTTAAAAATCACAACCACGTCTCATTCACGACAATTAACATTATTATTATCAAAGTTCATCATCCTGTTGCCTGTACTTCCTTTGTATCATACCAGACATGTGACACAACAACAACAACTTTACACAACGAATGTATAATATGTAGTGTACACTCGCGGTCAGAAATTGTTCCGATCCCTGGTTATGATTCATCGTGTCATGGAATCGGGACAGCAACTTCTGACCGTGAGTGTACATTTAGAGTTGTTTGCTTGGTTCACTATCTTGCGTCGTGAGGTGGTGGTGGTGGTGTCTTATTTAATCCAGCCAGCCTGTATTTGCCAAGTTCCTCCTGGTTGTATTGTTCATTATATCGTGAGGAGGAAGAAGGTATTGCAGGGTATTACAGGTCGGAAGGCGAAGGTCACGCACGGCCCCTCATCAGTTGCAAGCAGGTGTGTGTGTGTGTGTGTGTTTTGTTGCAACCGAATAAGTGTCTGTTGTTGCAGCGTTTTCAATGTGCGGGATGTGCTATATCGTGGGGAATTGGTGTGTGTGTGTGTGTGTGTGTGTGTGTGTGTGTGTGTGTGTGTTACGGATTCCCTCAGACTATACCAGACAACAAACGAACAGTGTCTCGGAAACTGTTTTGTAGCGCTGTTTGGTGGGAAAAGTAGCACTGGATTTCACGGACAGGACAGTAAGTAGATTACGCTCTTAAAAATTGCCGGGGACCGTGAGCCACTGCGGTACTCCCTCTGTCATTATCATAAGAGGGAGAGGGGGAGGGGAGAGGAGAGGGAGGGAGGGGAGGGAGGAAGGGAGAGAGGGAGGAAGGGAGAGAGGGAGGGAGGGAGGGGAGGGGAAAGGAGGGGAGAGAGGGAAGGGAGAGAGGAAGGAAGGAAGGGAGGGAGAGGAAGGGACGGGACGGAGGGATGATAAGGTGAATGAATATACCATCTTACGTTACATCTAAATAACGGGGTCTCACCTGAAGTAAGAAGTGGAGGGATTCACACGTCTCCTTGTTATATCTTCCTTCTTTTCTGTTTTAAATTACTTCCTCATAGTCTCCTCATTTATATATTTACTTATAATAATAATCATTTTTATAGTAAAAAATAATAAGTCTTCTTGTCACGAGTAGGATTGGAGATTCAATTACTTTATCATATTTTCATCCTTCCCGTAAAACAATAATATCATAAGATGACATTTACATTTCCTAGTTCCACCTTGAGTGAACATTATAAGGTCTGACACTAGTTATACAAAATAAAGTCGATATAGAGACTACACACACAAGACCGTCGGCTGTAAAAATAAATCAGTTTTGACGCCTATTCAGCTCACAGACTCACTCACACCCACTACATTCAGTCTGTCTCACCACACACACACACACAATCTCACAACACACACACACAATCGCAAAACACACACACACAATCGCAAAACACACACACACAATCCCACAATACACACACACAATCTCACAACACACACAATCTCACAACACACACACAATCTCACAACACACACACAC
>JAWQEG010001984.1:7500-27500 GCA_033782935.1 Petrolisthes cinctipes | reverse complement strand
CGTGAACGGGTGAGGCACAAGTTTCGCTGCAGACTGTACGCACACACACACACACACACACACACACACACACACACACACACACACACACACACACACACACAAAGACGCCGCCACCACCAACACCACTCACGGAAAAACAATGTAGAAAAGAGAAAGGCGACAAGTCTGAAGACCCCCTGGGCGCCATGTCCACCACAGTACACACACACACAGACGTAGGACAAACCACTCGGAAAAGCACATCACTGGACCTTTTCTCTATAGCGCACAGTCGACTCACTTGTGCATCTCTGTGTTGAAGGGGATCTTATATTTTCTGGGAATTGGAGGGCGAGTGATTGATACAAAACTTTGGTAAGACTTAAACTATCTTGGCGTACGAGGGGGAATTCTGTATTTTCTCCTGGGTGGGATAGTTGGTGGATGAGCTGGTGACTTGGTGGATGAGTTGGTGGGTGGATGGGTGAGTTGGTGGATGGATGGATGGATGAGTGAATTGGTGGGTGGATGGGTGAATTGGTGGATGGATGGGTGAGTTGGTGGATGGATGGATGGATGAGTGAATTGGTAGGTGGATGGGTGAGTCGGTGGATGGATGGGTGAGTGAATTGGTGGGTGGATGGGTGAATTGGTGGATGGATGGGTGAGTCGGTGGATAGATGGATGAATTGGTGGATGGATGGGTGAGTTGGTGGATGGATGGGTGAGTCGGTGGGTGGATGGGTGAATTGGTGGGTGGATGGGTGAATTGGTGGGTGGATGGGTGATTGGTGGATGGATGGGTGAGTCGGTGGAGGAGTAGTGAGTCTGCAATTTACAGACTATATAATATTGTAGATTATTCTGTTAATTTTTCCTCCAGCGACCCCTCTAAAGACAAAAATTATTGCTTTTTTCCTACAAACTGATTCTGCTTAATCCCATCCCACCCTTTCCTGTTAAAAAAACCCAGCAATATTCAACTATTCAACCCATCCCTTCAACCCATTACACCCATTCCAGCTTACTACACCCATTCCTCTGTATAGAACCTACTGTATATCTTCCGTTCCTCATCTCGCCCCACCCATTCCAAACGCCTATCCTTTACAACCCATCCCTTCTTTCTCTGTTCATCTGGCACGCCCATTCCTTCACATCCCATCCCATCCCATCCCATCAACACCAAGAAAACTTCGTGCACAGGAGAAATTTTGAGAACAAGCCCGATCTGTCGCAGGCGTTTTCCTTGGTCGAGGGGGAAAAATTGTCTGTCTGTCTGCCTGTTACTCAGACCACACAACGGAGAGAGAGAGAGAGAGAGAGAGAGAGAGAGAGAGAGAGAGAGAGAGAGAGAGAGAGAGAGAGAGAGAGAGAGAGAGAGTGGCGGGCTTGGAAACAGTTACTACTCAACCCAGAAATCGTAGGCAACATAAAAATGGTGTTTGTACGCCTTCCAAACTGAGGGTGTTGTGTTGTGTTGTATTGGTGGTGCACGGGGGTGGGTGTGTGTGTGGGAGAGGGGGAGGGGGGGTTATAGAAGGGAAGGAGGGCGGGGGGGGGAGTGAACGAGGGAAGGAAGGTGGGTGGCGGGTGTGTGGGGGGGGGGGGAGTGAGAAAGAAAGTAGAGAGGGGGAAGGAAGGTGGATGTATGTATGTATGAGGAAGTGAGTGAGTGGCTGTATGAGGAAGTGAGTAAGTGGGTGGCTGTGTGAGGAAGTGAGTAAGTGGGTGGATGTGTGAGGAAGTGCGTGAGTGAGTGGCTGTGTGAGGAATGGGTGAGTGAGTGGCTGTGTGAGGAAGTGGGTGGGTGGGAATAGCTCAATCTTTTTCCTAATCAGCTTACGTGATGCTTAGAATACAATCCAGGATAAGCTTAAAATATCACTCACAATACAAATGCACTGAATACTGACAACCTTCTGTGCTTTATGAAAGACAAATACGAACCAATCTGATATGAACGTAAACAATAACAAAGATAAAACAAATATAATAATAAATAAATATAAAACATAATAATAATAGTAATGTTAAGAAAATAATAGTAAAAAAAATATTAGTACCAGTAATGTTAAAAAAAAAAAAGATAATGTTAAAAAATAATAATAATAGCAATGTTAATGTTAATAATAACAATAATAGTAATAATGTTAATAATAATAATAATAGTAATAATGTTAATAATAATAATAATAATAGTAATAATAATAATAATAATAGTAATAATAATAATAATAATAATAATAATAGTAATAAAATAATAATAATAATAGTAATAAAATAATAACAATAGTAATAATAATAATAATAATAATAATAATAGTAATAAAATGATAAAGGAAAACCAATGCCACCCAATAATTATTTTACATGTTTTCGCCAGTACAAATCTGTCACTGTGGTTTATCAATACACAGCAATCTGGACCACAACAAAATATTACTAAACGGTATGAAAAGTTAAGGCAATTACCCTACCAAAATATTAACGATAGAATTAATTTACCGTCGATCCATACCGTATATAGAACATTACAATGGTCTGTGTCTGTGTGTGTGTGTGTGTGTGTGTACTTGCAATAGCTGTCAATTACCGTCATGCATAGTGCAGTTGCGGCAATTGCAACACACGTGATGAATTACTGAATGAGTATATATGTACAGTCGTAATATAAAGTTCCATCACATCTCTGGTATAAAATATGATGGTGAATAATTTTCTTTGAGAATTATAATATGTTTTTTTGTAGTTGTGAATGAGACGTGATTGACTTTTCTGATGTTGTTTTCATGTTGTGTACAGTCACTATCTAAAGTCTTGTCGGCCCTGTGGTATTGATATGGAACATTGAGAATTAATGGTATGTATGTATGTATGTAATGTTGTAATTTTGTATTATAATGTACCGGTATGTAATATTGTCGTGAGTGAAAATAACTAACTATCAAAGGAAACAAACAATCACGGACCTCATGAAAAAAAAAAATGAAAGAAAAACAATGAATCACTATGAGGTATCTATATGACTAAAAGGAATACCGTATATACTGTATAGAGAGATACAGTGAAGGAGAAAGCATTAGTTACGACTCATACTCTATATAAAAAAAAAACCATCAATGGGTTTAGAAAGAGAATAAATAATAAGTGAAGTGAAATAAGTGAGATAAGTGAAGGAGAAAGCATTAGTTAGGACTTATATGGGTTTAGAGAGAGAATAGATAATTGTTGATGTGTTTATGTTGGTACACAGAACATTATTGAATATTATTGAACTCACTAAGTATTGAAGCCAAGCAAAGTGTAACTACGACCTTCACCGAGAGAAAGGCCACGGTGGTGGTGAGAGGGGATGAAAGTGGGGTGGGGGGGGGGTGAAATGGAGGAAGGGGGGGGGAGGAGGAAATGGTGAGGAAAGTGGGAAGGTGAGGAAATGGTTGGATGAGGGAGGAGAGAGGAAATAGGAAAACAAAAGAAAGGGGAAATGGAGGAAAGTAGAAACAAGGGAGAGAGGGGAGAGTATGAATAACGGAGAGTAGGAGGAATAAGGGAGAGGGAAGAGAAAAGAAATGAGAGCGAGGGAGAAGAGATGAGGAATGCGAAAGAGAGAAGGGAATCATGAATAGCGAACACAGTGATGGGGTGGAAAGGGAATAAGAAAAAGGAGTAAAAGGAAGAAACAGCAAAGGAATACAAAGGAAGGAATGTCAAAGTATTAAGGAATATAGAACGAAGGAAAGGAGTGGTAAGAGAATAGATAAAGGAAGGTGTGAGGGGAAGAGAGGGGATTAAGGAAGGTGAGGGGAGTAAGGAAGGTGTGAGGAGTAAAGGAGGTGAGGGGAGTAAGGGAAGAGAAGAGAGTGGGGGGATGTGATGGGGAGTAAGGAAGGTGAGGGGAGTAAGGAAGGTGTGAGGAGTAAGGAAAGTGTGAGGAGTAAGGGGAGGGAGAGGAGTAAGGGAAGAGAGGGGAGTGAGGGAAGAGAGGGGAGTGAGGGAAGAGAGGGGAGTGAGGGAAGAGAGGGGAGTAAGGGAAGAGAGGGGAGTAAGGGAAGAGAGGGGAGTAAGGGAAGAGAGGGGAGTAAGGGAAGAGAGGTGAGTAAGGGAAGAGAGGTGAGTAAGGGAAGAGAGGGGAGTAAGGGAAGAGAGGGGAGTAAGGAAGGTGTGAGGAGTAAGGAAGGTGTGAGGAGTAAGGAAAGAGAGGGGAGTAAGGGACGTAAGGGGAGTAAGGAAGGTGAGGGGAGTAAGGGACATAAGAGGAGTAAGGGACATAAGAGGAGTAAGGAAGGTGAGGGAAGTAAGGGAGAAGAGAGGGGATTAAGGAAGGTGAGGGGAGTAAGGGGGAAGAGAGGGGAGTAAGGAAGGTGAGGGGAGTAAGGAAGAGAGGGGAGTAAGGGAAGAGAGGGGAGTAAGGGAAGAGAGGGGAGTAAGGGAAGAGAGGGGAGTAAGGGAAGAGAGGGGAGTAAGGGAAGAGAGGGGAGTAAGGGAAGAGAGGGGAGTAAGGGAAGAGAGGGGAGTAAGGAAAGTGAGGGGAGTAAGGGGATGTGAGGGGAGTAAGGGAAGAGAGGGGAGTAAGGGACGTGAGGGGAGTAAGGGAAGAGAAGAGAGTGAGGGGAGCTATGGGGGGATGTGGTTGGCTGCCCTATGATATTAACGTGACATTTCTTGGACGAGGCGAGGGAAAGGAAACGTGAGAAGGAGAGGGGAAACGTTAGCAATAGAGGGAAGATGTGAGAAGGAGAGGGGAAACGTGAAAAGGAATGGGGAAACGTTAATATTAGGGAAGAAACGGTGGGAAATGGGAAAAAACGTTAGGAATAGGGGGGGAAACGTTTAGAGAGGAAAAACGATAGGATAAATGAGGAAACGTAAGGAAAGGAGAAACGTTGGGAGGGGGGAAACGTTAGTAATATAAAGATGGAAACGTTAACAATGAAGGAGAAACGTTGGGAGAGGAATAACGCAATGGGATAACGTTTTTAAGATGTTTCGTCGCTGTGAAGAGTGGAGATTGGAGGAACCGGTAGGGTGTAAATAAATAAACCCTTCATAATATCATCGACAACTCATACTGAAGAGATAACACGAAAAAAAGTGAGTGAGAGCAAGAAAGAAGTGAGTGAATGAGAGAAGGAAAGAGTGAGTGAGTGAATGAATGAAAGAGTGAGTGAGTGAGAAAAGGAAAGAAGTGAGTGAGTGAGTGAATGAAAGAGTGAGTGAGAGAAGGAAAGAAGTGAGTGAATGAGAGAAGGAAAGAAGTGAGTGAATGAGGGAAGAAAATAAGTGAATGAGTGAGAGAGAAGGAAAGAAGTGAGTGAGTGAGAGAAGGAAAGAAGTGAGTGAGTGAGAAGGAAATACTGAGTGAGTGAGAGAGAAGGAAAGACTGAGTGAGCGAGTGAGAGAAGGAAAGACTGAGTGAGTGAGAGAGAAGGAAAGACTGAGTGAGTGAGAGAGAAGGAAAGAGGTGAGTGAGTGAGTGAGTGAGTGAGAAGGAAATACTGAGTGAGTGAGAGAGAAGGAAAGAGTGAGTGAGTGAGAGAGAAGGAAAGAGGTGAGTGAGTGAGTGAGTGAGAAGGAAATACTGAGTGAGTGAGAGAGAAGGAAAGACTGAGTGAGTGAGTGAGTGAGAGAGAAGGAAAGTAGTAGTGAGAGAGTGAGTGAGAGAGAAGGAAAGTAGTAGTGAGAGAGTGAGTGAGAGAGAAGGAAAGACTGAGTGAGTGAGTGAGTGAGTGAGAGAAGGAAAGAGTGAAATCGTGAAAAACTTTTGGAAAACTTGGGTTGTGTTGCGAAGGAAAAAAATCAAACTTGACTAACTTTTTTTCAACCGGTATCTCTCCTATCACCCTCACCCTCTCTTAATGTCCTTCCTCCTCCTCCCTTTGTGTTTATTGTCCTCCTACCGATCTCATTCTTCGGTGTGTATGATTGGACAACTCATATATGCATGATTATTACTCTACTCATTCCAGATTTCGATTTTCTTGTGATTAGGTTTTCTCTCTCTCTCTGTCTGTTGTCTCTGTATTCCTCTTTCATCACCGTTTACCTACCCTCAACTCCTCCTATTCTCTCTTTACCTTTCCCGCCTCTTCTCTCTCTCTCATCACCACTTACCTACCCTCAACTCCTTTTATTCTCTCTTTCCCTTTCCCACCTCTTTTATCTCTACCTCCCATATCTCTCTCTCTCTCTCATCACCACTTACCTACCCTCATAGCCTTTTATTCTCTCTTTCCCTCTCCCACCTCTACCTCTCATATCTCTCTCCCACCACTTCTTTCTCTACCTCCCATATCTCTCTGCCTCCTCTTCTATCTCTCTCTCTCTCTGTGGCCGTCATCACCCCGGTAGGTTCACCATCTTGAGGGGTGCAGCAATAAATCGATATCGTGATGCCTGTCTCCCCAACCACCATTTTCCTGCCAGCTCAGCTCAACTCAGCCCACACCAGACCAACCCGATTGACTGAATGACTGGCTGGATGGATGGCTACACCTCAACATGGCTGGATGGATGGATGGATAGATGGCACTTAGTCACTCACTCTTGTCACCATCACCTTTTTGTAAATCAAGTCATCCTTCATCTCATCATCTTTCTTATTCTCTCACTCTTTATCATCCATCACCTTTGATATTCCCTCACCCTTCATCTCATCACCTTTTGATATTCTCTCACCCTTCGTCATCATCGTTTTTTATTCTCTCACCCTTCATCATCACTTTTGATATACTCTCACCCTTCATCTCATCACCTTTTTTTATTCTCTCACCCTTCATCACTTACTTATTGTATCACTTCATCATCGCCTATTTTATTCCCTCACACTTCATCACCAATATAATAACTTTTTTTTTCCTTCACCTTTCACCACCTATACAATTCCCTCACTCTTCATCACCACCACTATCATCACCCATTTTTTCTTCACCTTCTGTTAACCCAATACTTCATCCCCATCACCACTAACTTTCGTCTCACACTTCATCACTTTTTGCTTAACAAATACTGAATCACCATCCTGTGGTATGGTAGACAGCTTAGCTTTTCTTCCTCTCGAGGATGTTTCTGCTGGCATGAATTTCCTCAAAAACAACACACCAGAGGGCATGGAGCCTTTTGTCACCTACTTCGATCAGACGGGCACTTATCAAAATGTAAAGAAATTAAATATTAACACATTTTAACTGAGTCTACTGTACCATTTTTTCCTATGCTGAAAAATGTGCCATAATTTCCTGTGCCATTTTTTTCCGTCTACCCACTTACCTATATCAACTGAAACGCCATCACTGTCATCACTCACCCTAAATTATCATCACAATCAATACCTTTATCCTCAAAATCTTTTATTCATATGTTCACCACTAACTTCATCACTATCACTAATACAACTATCTATACTAACTCCCCACTATACTAACCACCACTACTAACTTTTTGCCTTAATTTCCATCACCTTTAATATACACATATTCCTCCAAAATCAAAATGTAAGGCGGGAAAAAAAAAAAATGGATGATATAGGAGAGAAACATCGTAAATAGAGCATCACAGTGTATCAGAGATTCATAATAAAATGCATTCAAAGTTACAAATAGAATGAAAAAAGGGGGCATAATCCGAGAGAGCAGAAATGACCTCCGTTCAACATACATACATACACGCAGTTAACAGAAATATACCGACAAGGTGATATAAAAAAAAAAGATACACAGCCACAAATACAGATAGGTGATATAAAAACAGAGACACACACACAACTACAGACAGGTGATATATAAAACACACACACACACACACAAAATATATAAGCATAAATACAACTCACCTGATCTTTCTCAATGAACCCAAGGAAGGCCGTTCTCTCTATCTCTATGGGTTGGCCTGCCCGGTCGTACAAGGCGATGACGAAGTGGAAGAAGTTGGACTTGCGGAGGTTACTGGGAGGCTGCTTCTCGAAGTGTGCCCGACCCAGACCCACGCTGACGAAGGAGATGAAGAACACAATGAATGAATGTATGTATGTATGGAGTACTTTTGTGGGGGGAATGGATAATGTATGTACAATATTTAGTACTTTTGTGAGGGGGGATAGATAATGTATGTACAGTATTTAGTATTTTTATTAGAGGTAGATAATAATGTATATAAAGAATTATAATGAACGTGAAAAATACATGTATGTAAAAAAATATAATGTATGTAAAAAAGGATAATATATGCAGTACTTTTGTGGTGGGAGATAATGTATGTACTGTACGGTACTTTTGTGGGGGAGAGGTTAGACATCTTGTAATTTTCTAAGGTAAGAGATCGATGGTTTAAGAGAAATGTTGCTATACCTACTGTAGATATAGACAGATAGAACTATTATAAAGGTGATGAAAGAATACCTTGCTATGATATGGGCCAGAAAGATGAACTATAGGTAATTTTTCTCTCTGTTTATGGGTTCTTGAAAGATACCCAGATTATTCCAATACAAACCCATCATTATTTACGGTCCGGAGTCTTTGGTATACCGGTATGGATCTTTATTAGTCGATTCGAAAGGGTATATAGCTGTTCTATGCCAAGGGAACACAAAACTTTAGGATAGAGACTATATACTATACCTCTGTCTAAAACAGTATGCGATACAATATATTGAGGAAAATCCACAAGTCACAATGGAAATTCAATTTAGTGTTATTCGAATCATCCAGATACAATAACCCTGAACCAAGCTACAAAATAAATCCGTATCGAAAATTAACACCAAAAATGTAAACAGCTAGACACGTTTTGCATCGTATAAACACCGGAATGAACGCGAAACGTGCATAAGGTCACATTACTTGGAAGGAAACCGCATAATTTTTCAAGTGGTTAAAGTTAAAAAGGGAATACTGTACACGGATAAATTTTAACAAGAACCACAGAAAAGAAAAACACTTTTTTTTTTTTTTTTTTTTTTTCAATATACTTACAAAAAACTCTTGTCGTCACCACCGTAAATGGGAACATGTTGAATGGCGTTCTGCATGATGAATCACTCAGAGTTCGATCACACAAACCAACAACTCCACAATATACACAAACACAACAATGTATACAAAGATCCACAAATCAACCAATATGAGGAGAGTGAAGACGAGCACCACTCTTAAGTTATTTACTCGGGACACTGATGAATCTTCTCAAACATCCGCGGCGGTGAAGATGTAGAAGGCAAATGACCACCACTAAAGACTAATTGTATTTACTAGTGAAAATTAATATATCTGTTTCCAAAAATACGAAGACACAACGATCACCACTACAGCTATCAATACTCGACTATGAAGTGGAACTGTTTGTAGTCTGGGGCCCACGCGGAACACACACACACACACACACATACACACACTAGCACGAACGACCACTAACTAACCCCAGTCGCTCGCACACGCACGCAAATAAACCGCACGCACCAACACCAACAACTCAACTGCAGGCCACCTGTTCACTTCACCTGACCTCTGTCTGTCTGTCTCTATACCCCCTCCATATGACCCCCCATCTTCCATTCCACACCTCCATCTCCCCTCCCCCCAACCTTCCTTCCCTCCCTCCCTCCCTTCTTTTTCCTACCTCCTCCATTTACCCCCCCCCCTCTCTCTCTCCTCTACTGTATGCACCTCCTTCCACTGCCCCTTCTCCACCCCCTACCTCATTACCCCTTCTCTACCCCCTACCTCATTACCCTCTCTCCACCTCCCTCCCTCCCTCTTCATTCTCTTCAACTCCCCCCCCCAACCCCCGCTTTTCTCTCCTGTATGACCTCCACTTCCAATAGGCGAGCCCACACTTTAATACGAGTTGCCAAACGGCATTTTGATGGCGATTTCTAGGCTGGAAAAAATGTCCTATGTCGGGCAAAGTTGTATTGGGCTTCCTATTGTGGAACGACTTATTATAACTTATTCAATATTTTTTACATATTTTTAACTTATCTTGGACTTATTTTCATACGAATACAGCCATGAATAAAAATATATATCCTATTATTTCAGAAGAGGCTTTTTAGTCCGATTATATGCAAATATAACAAAATTAGAATGATATACAAACTTATACAGGCCTTTTATAATTTTATTTTACATTTTACGTCGTCAATGATAGTAACAGTACTAAATCACAATAAGATGTTGATAATATATTGGTGTCTCCATACGATACGTTCTCCGCTGCTGCAGTAACACGTAAACAAACCAACCCAGCACCCAGTGCTTCCATTTTAGGGTAAAATACCCTAAACTAGGGTAATTAGATCCTCTTTAGGGTAGTGTTTAGGGTAAGGCTTAATTTGGGGTAATTTTAGGGTAACTCATAGGCAAAACATATTTTATATGTCAAAATCTATCGAAAATTAAGAATAATACTCAAAGCTGTTGTAGACATGAAAAGAAAGTTGAAAGTTAATTAATACTGAGGCTACATATTTACGTTGCTTTACAATTTTGCTGAACCCACCAAATTATCCATAATACAGTGTATTGGGGCATAACCCAGATACCGTAAGTTTATTTTCTTTCACTGATAAACATGATGATCTTTACAAATAGAATTTATTTTAGTTTTTTCTTATATATGATCCTAAATGACTGTGTAATAATGCATTACATTATTCAAAGTTACGATGTTGCCGATTTTTTAGGGTAATACATAGTAATTTAGGGTAAAACTGGCTCGATTCTAGGGTAATATTTTCGGAGCTCATGGAGGCCCTGCCAGCGCAAGGTATGCATATTTCTAATGCTAATAAATGTGAAAATATGGCATTTCAACATTTTCCGCTTCATGGTATGGGTCATGCTAAATACAATTGTTAATATTTGTAGGCTGTTATACTCATGCAGTTCATGAAAGCCGCTTAATGCACACATTTCGACTTTTATTATTTACTAATTTATATGAAAAATATAGTATATTCAGCATATATTATGCGAAAACACAAAAGTATGTATTTTTTTATACATATAAGTAAAAGGTCGTGAACTAGAACGCTAATTTTCTAGTGTAAAATAAGGTATGAAATTTAACTAAGTTACCCATGTCCAGCACTTAAAAGGTCGCAAATAAAAAATAGATCACCATTTGGCAACATCACTCAAAGTGTGGGCTCGCCTATCCCCCCTCCCCATTCCCTTCCCCCAGTCATTTACCTTCTCTCCACCTTCCTTTCCTCCCTCTCTCCTGTTTCCTCCAATACCCACTTTTCTCTCCTATAAACAAAGTAATTAAGATTATTAGTTAAGCACTGATTCTAAACGCATGGTTTGTTTTGATTCACTTCGACAAAAAAGCTCAATATATAGGTTCATAATTTTTCGTTTTTATTTTCTTTATAATAATAATAATAATAATAATAATGCACCTCTATACCTTCTATGCGCCCCCCCCCCTCCCCCCCCTCTCCTCTCCCCCAACTCTTTCAACATATTTCTCACTTATCCCCATTTCCTTCTCTACCTTATTAATCCTTTAATTAAACCTCATTCGACCTCTCCCCATTCATCCCCTTTCATTCCTCTCTCTCTCTCACTCACTCAACGACCTCTCCCCACTCATCCCTGTCCCACTCATTCACCACTCCCTTTCCCAGCTTCTCGTCTCTCTTTTCCTCTCCCTTTCTCACACATTTATCACATCTTGTTTATTTATGTCCCTCTTATTCCCAATACATACTCTCATTCTTCCCCATTTTCCACTCTCCCAAAGCATACCTCACATTCCCCACTCATTTATTTCCTCCCGCTCATCCCTCTCATTTTCATCCCTATTTGCTTCCCTTCCTTAGTACTCCTCTCTCCTCATTTCCTCACTAAACTTCTCATTTCCTTATCCCCTCTCACTTTGTACAGCTTCATCTTCCTCTCATTCTTCCTTCAGTGTTCAATCTTCATTCTTTCTCATTTATTTCCTCTTCTCCTCAGCCCCAATCACTGCCTCATAATTTCATTCCCTCTCACTCACAACATTACCACTCATTCACCTCTTTATTCCCTCTCACTCACACCATTACCACTCATTCACCTCTTTATTCCCTCTCACTCACACCATTACCACTCATTCACCTCTTTATTCCCTCTCACTCACACCATTACCACTCATTCACCTCTTTATTCCCTCTCACTCACACCATTACCACTCATTCACCTCTTCATTCCCTCTCACTCACACCTTCATCACCACTCATTAACTCACCTCTTCATTCCCTCTCACTCACACCTTCATCACCACTCATTAACTCACCTCTTCATTCCCTCTCACTCAAACCATTACCACTCACTCATTCACCTCTTCATTCCCTCTCACTCACACCATTACCACTCATTCACCTCTTCATTCCCTCTCACTCACACGATCCCCACTCACTAACTCACCTCTTCATTCCCTCTCACTCACACCATTACCACTCACTCACCCAAATCCTCATTCCCTCTCATTCACAACTTCATCACCACTCACCCACTTCCCCATTCCCTCTCATTTACACCTTCATCACCACTCATTCACTCACCCTCTCACTTCCTTATTATACCCAAACTTTAGCCTCAGGTATAAACAGGTATAAAGCCTCATTAATCTGCCGCCAATCACCTACCCCCTACCCACCCCTACCCAACCCTACATACCTACCATGCCCCGCCCTGACCGACCGACCAGTCCTGTTCTGACCTGACCCGACCCAAAGAAGGTCAAGGAGAAGGCAAGAAGGCTTCCCCGAACACTGACAATACTGAGGGCAGGTCAGGTCAAGATTTATAATGATCCCAGCCACTCGTCGTCACCCTCAACTTGCTGGTAGAGATATTTATTTTCCTTCTCATTTGTCCTTCAGTGAGTCATATTATTTTCCTTCTCATTTGTCCTTCAGTGAGTCATATTATTTTCCTTCTCATTTGTCCTTCAGTGAGTCATATTATTTTCCTTCTCATTTGTCCTTCAGTGAGTCGTATGGTTTTTATTCCTTCTCCAACTTTTTTCTCCATCCTCCAACTATTTTTTTTCTTCAGTGAGTCACGTGGTTTTGATTCCTTCTCCAACTTTTTTCTCCATCCTCCAACTATTTTTTTTTTCTTCAGTGAGTCACGTGGTTTTGATTCCTTCTCCAACTCTTTTCTCCGTCCTCCAACTATTTTTTTCTTTTTTCTTTATTGTCCTTTTGTGAGTCATATGGTTTTGCTTCGTTCTCCAACTTTTTTCTTCGTCCTCCAACTCCTCTTTTTTTTTTATCATTTGTCCTTTTGTGAGTCATATGGTATTGCTTCGTTCTCAAACTCTTTTCTTCGTCCTCCATTTTTTTTTTCCTTCTGTTAGTCATATGGTTTTGCTCCGTCCCCTATATAACTCTATTTTATTTTTATTTTGTTGAGTCAAAGTTTTGCTCCGTCCTCCAACTCTTAATTTTTGTCCTTTGGTGAGTCATAGTTTTGTCCGTCCTCCAACTTTTAATTTGCCCTTCGTTGAATAGCAAATAGTTAGAACATAAAAACGTAAAAGTAGTAATTCCTTTTTTCAACTACTAAAGTGTGGAATTATCTACTTTTTTTTTTTTTTTTTTTTTTTTGTATTCCCTCTACAGTATATTACGACTTTCCTAACCTACAGTATGTATGTATCCACACTAACTGAATGAGGACTGGTGATTAGCCCTACAATATTACCAGTACATACATACATACATACATAGGCCTAAGTGAGTAATACCACCTCTGTTATGTCCGTGTTCATAAAAACAACACAACACATTTTTAAAACTAAATTAGATATATTTATGGACTCAGTGGTTTGGAATAAATCAATAGGTGTACCCAGAACAGTGTCAGGTATATAGCTTTCTATTTTATTGCTCTCTCTCTCTCTCTCTCTCTCTCTCTCTCTCCTTTTCAGATATCCTAATCCTGATTGACGAGCCTGAGATATAACTAAGACACACAAATATACATATCTTTCTGAATATCCCAATGTCAATATAATATACTCTATGTTTGCCAGCAGGTGTGAGGGAAGAGATCCAGGTACACCTCTTGGTTTTAGCACTTGAGTGGCAAGGGAAGGGTCGGCGGCGGAAAGTGGGTTTGAGGAGCAAATATACAACTGAAGATTTTATATTTTCACAATCCTGTTTCGATTTTGAGGAGAACTATTTATTAATGACGTTGGATAAAAAAAAAAAATACCGCTACAGGAACATGCAGGAAATAATTATAGACTCCCCTGCATGTGTGTTTGGAGACGACAGGAGTGCATACAAAACTCTACAGGTGTTATCAAGGAGGCGAGGTTGGGACAGACAGACATGTAGTGCTACAGGTCGGGCGGTTAGTAATAAGGTGTGTGTAGAGGCGGGTGATAGACCACGTGCTACAAGGAGGGAGGGGAAAGGGAGGATAGCCAGAACAAAGAGTAGGACAGGGTAAGGCTAGGTAGGTAGGGACAATAACATAAGACAGTGTATAGTAAGGTATGACAGAGTTTAAGTATAGGATGTTATAGGAGTGTGACAAGGCAAGGCAAGGCAGAGAAACACATGGCAAGGTAAAAACAGAGAAGGATAGGGCAGGGCAAGGTAGGAACAGAATAGGACAGGGCACGCAAGGTAAGGTATGGCAGGGTTTAGGCAGGATAGTAAAGGGCAGGGCAAGACAGGAAAGGCAGGGCAAGGCAGGGCAGAAAAACACAGGCCAGGGCAAGGTAGGGCAGGGGAAAGTAGGGTAGGGCAGAGCTGGGCAGAGTGAGGTGATGCATGAGGTACTCGTATGTCCTGTACACCTGACCACACCCTAGTCTGTCCTGCTGTTTGTATCCGGATCATCCTCGCTAAATGGTCCCGAAACGGCTTTATATCCACAAAAGGGGGAGGGATTTGGGGAGGGGGGGGGGTAGATGGAGGGATGGCGGAAAGCGAGGGAGTTGGTGGAGGGAGAGAGGTTATTGGGTGAGGTGGGGGGCATTTAAGGAGTGGCAGGTTGGGAAAGAGGGAAGGGATGCATTTGGGAGGAAATACAAGGAGGAATGGAGTAAAAAGGGTGTGAAGGGAGAGAAGAAAGGAGGACCAAGTAAGAGTTGGATAGAAGGAAGTAGGTATAGAGGCCGGTTAGAAAGATTAGAAAATAGAATGAGGAAGAAGGGATGGAGTATGGGTTGGATGGAGAGACGGGAGGAGGAAAGGCTAAAGGAAGAGATGGAGAGGAAGGGGTGGAGTAAAGGGAGGGACAGAGGGACAAATTAAGGTTTGGAGGGAGGAATGAGGAAATGAGGGGGTGTAGGGATGGGAGTAAGAGTAGAGGAGAGGAATAGGGTCTGGGGGATGGGTGGAAGGATAGAGAGAGATGTACAAACAGGGTGAGAGAGGGACAGAGAAAGGATAAAAGTTTAGAAGGGGATGAAGGAAGGGTAACAGACAGGAAACATCGAGGAAAAAAAAGAGAGAGGAAAAATGGATGTCGGATTGGAGAAGGAAATGGAGAGAAAGAGGGTGGGTGTGGAGAGAGGGTTGAAAGAAGGCAAGATGGAGGTAAGTTAGGTAGAGAACACGGCAATGAAACAAGAAGAGAGTGGCAGGTGAGGTGGGAGAACAGACAGACGGAGAGAGAAAAGGAGGAAGGAGAGGAGAGTTGCGGAGGGAGTTAGGATGGAAGGAAAAAGTGAAGGGAGAAAGTGCAGAGAGGAGGAAAGGAAGACAAGGAGACGCAAGTGAACTATGCATTATATTTTCTCTATTATTCACAATCCCAAATTTCACACCTGTACTTTATTTCATCACCGTTTTCATTTCAATCCGGACTACGTTGCTTTTGCATACGAAACATGAGAATCAGTAGGTCTCGAACGAATCAGAGGGCCTTCTTTGTTTATACTGAATATATCAATAACAACATTTGGCGACAACGGGCCTACAAAAATTCTCTCTCATTTTATTGAAATTTTCTGTATTCCACATGTACGAAAGAAATTACAAGAATTATGTACTGACCAAGGAATATGTAGTTTTATTATTACGATCGCAAGTACACACACACACACACACACATACTAACCCATCTACATACATACCCATTTCCAGTCTTCCACACTCTTCAACCCACACACACACACACATACACACACACACACACACACTAACCCATCTACATACATACCCACTTCCAGTCTTCCACACTCTTCAACCCACACACACACACACACACAGACACACACACACACACACACCTGCACATGTCCCTTTGTCGCCACCTTCCCTCTCCCTCGAATCATTTACCGTGAGCCAGAGTGAGGGGGAAAGAATCAATGGCAGCTTTCACACGCAGTAATTACCAATGCTTTTGATGGCTCCGTGATTAGCTCCTATATTAATAACATCTGCCAGGATTATGGAGAGAGTCGAGCGAAGGGTGTGTGTGTGTGTGTGAGAGAGATACAGGTGTGTGGGTGTGTAAATGAGTTAATGTGTGTGTGTGTGTGTGTGTGTGTGTGTGTGTGTGTGTGTGTGTGTGTGTGTGTGTGTGTGTGTGTGTGTGATGGTGGAGAAGTATACGAACCAAAGTCTAAGTATAATATGAGGCTGGAGTATACCACGTGGGTTCACTTTGGGTTGAATTGTGGTCCATTCCACACATAACGTCACACTATACATAAATATTATTAATATCATAACCCTTCATCTGTAAGATTTCCTTAGCAAAGGGTTAACTCTAGCGTGGAGATGAAGACTTGGTATATATATAAAAAAAATATAATAATAATAATAATAATATCAATAATAGTATAATGAATAATATTTTTAATACCAATATTGTTATCCATATTTATTCAAAGTTTATGTGTACCCTCTTTCTGTGGTGAGTACAACGTGACGTCATCAAAACCTGTGCTCAGGCCGACTTGGTATACTTTGGCTTTGGTATGAACAGTTACTCTCAAATATTGGGCGCATATCTCGATCCGAAGTTAACCCTGAATCAGAAACTATCGGCAGGATATGAAGAGTAAAGAGATTGCAAAGAGACAAACCTGTACCACTATATATTAAAGTCAGAGAGAGAGAGAGAGAGAGAGAGAGAGAGAGAGAGAGAGAGAGAGGTGAACCAGAGGGCTATGAGGGGGGAAGCGTGGGATGGTATTGGAGAAAAAAGCGGATTGAGGGAAATGTATGGATGGCGAAGAGAAAATACGAATGAAAAATGAAAACAAAAAAGAGAGAGTGACGGTAAAAGCGATTGAAGAGGAACACGGAAAACTATACAGAATGATGGCCAGATGAATTAGAGAGACCGAGACGTGGTTAAAAATATATATGTGTGTGTGTGTGTGTGTGAAGAGACGATATATAAAGAAAGAAAGAAGAGGTGCAGATAAGGAAATTGATTTTATATTAGACAACACACACACAGAGAGAGAGAGAGAGAGAGAGAGGGAATATTAGGGAAAAGATACCGTTGTTAAAATAATAGATGATAGATAGATTGATAGACAGATGTATAGGTAGGGTGAAGCAAGTTGAATACAGAAACGGGAAAGATGATGACAGGAATGGAAGGATGGAGAGAGGTTGGAAGGGAAGGATGGAGAGAGGCTGGGAGGGAAGGATGGAGAGAGGTTGGAAGGGAAGGATGGAGAGAGGTTGGAAGGGAAGGATGGAGAGAGGTTGGAAGGGAAGGATGGAGAGAGGTTGGAAGGGAAGGATGGAGAGAGGTTGGGAGGAAAAGGAAGGATGGAAGAGGGAGATAATTATAGGAAATGCAAAAAGGTGGGAAGATATTACCTAGGAAAGGGCGATAAATATGATAAAAAGAAGGAAGAGAAAACGGAGGAAAGGAAGATGGAATGACGGAAGAAAGGAGGGAATGAGGAGAGGAACAAAAATACTGTGAAAAAGAAGGAAGGAGAGAGAGAGAGCAAAAGGAAGAGTGGAACGATGGGAGAAAGAAGAAAATAAGAAAAGGAAAGAAAGGAGAGAAAGAGAAAGAAGGGACTGAGACAAGGAAGGAGGGACGGACGGAAGGGAAGGGGGAATAATAGAAAAACGAAAAAGAAGGTATAGATGGAAAGAGTAAATGAGTAAAGGAAGGGAGAATGGGAACGGGGGATGATGGAAGAATGGAGAGAAAATAGAGGAAAAGAATGAAGGGAATGAGGAAAGGTAAGGGAAAGGAAAAGCGAATGATGGAAGAAAGGATGAGAGAAGGAAAAGGAGAGAACAAGAAAGAAGGAACTAAAGAAAGGAAGCAAAAAAGGGAGAAGAGACTGAGGAAAGGAAGGATAGAAGGAAGGAGGGATGAAGGAAGAAAGGAATGAGAAATGGAGAGGACAAGAAAGAAGGAACTATGGAAGGAAGGAAAGGAAGGAAGGAAAGGAAGGAAGGAAGGAAGGAGGGAGGACGGGGGATGACGGGAGAAAGGATGAACTGAGGAAAGGAAAGAAAGGTGAGAATAAGAAAGTAGGGATTGAAGAAAGGAAGGGTAAATGAAAAGGGAAAGAAGGAAGAAAGGAGAGGAAAAGAAAGAATGAACTGGGGAGAGGAAGGAAGGAAGGAATGAGGAAAAGAGAGGACAAGAAAAAAAAATAAGGAATGAAGGAGGGAGAGAGGTAGGGAAGGAAGGAAGGAAGGAAGGAAGGATGGAAGGAAGGAAGGAAGGAAGGAAGGAAGGAGAGACAGGGCCACGGTAAGAGGTCAAGACACACGGTAATTGGTTTTCTCATTCCTACCAGATTTAATGATAGTACGGTGGCTACCCTCGTTAGTACACACACACACACACACACACACACACACAAATTCAACACAGGGACTCATTTAATAACACAGTTTCAGAAGGTCATTTAGTCTGTATGGTAAGTGAATAACAAACACAGATCTGGGAAAACATAATTATGGTGATCTTTATTCATTGTAAGACTAAGTGTTAAAATGAAGTATAAGGAATAATGAATAACAGATTCCTACGACTACAATAGGAATATATAGTTATGGTGGTGGTCCTCATTGACGGAAAAAGTGTAATATTAGTATAAAAAACACGATAAAGTGGAGCAGGATAAAATAATAACAAAAGTCTGCAGGAAAACTCTATATAGTGATCTTCAATAAGGAGCTAGCTGAGTGCAACTTGAACTGGTGGTGGATGAAAATACAGTGAGTATAGTGTTACGTTGAAGGGTCTCCACTACACCAACACCAATAGAATACTTAGAATCTATTGGTCTTGTCTATTGGTCTTGTCCTACACACCACACTTACCGACGAGTAATGATAAATATCCAGTTAAGGTGGTAATTCTTTTATGGTACATTGGAGTGCCTTGATTCCTCTAAAATATGCTAGGAAACAGGACCAGAAGAGTAAAAATAATGGTACTTTGTTGCTTGGAATAGTTTGGAGGATACAGTTGCTCCAGATTTACCTACATAAAACTTTCCCCTTAATATTACATCCAGCTAATATTATGGTGCCAAACTGTATATACATAAAAAAAATAGTATTATTTTTTAACATAGCCCCGTACAGTCAAGGTGAAAAGTTGTGCCATATCCCTTGCCTGATGGAGAATTTTGAAAATAATATTATATGGAATGATAGAAACTTGATTATTTCTCCTTCATAGTGTGCAGTCAAACAGAAGAAACATTCATCCTCAATCCTCAAATTTCACGATAACCATAATTATTTTTAAGTGGGTAATAATATATATATTCTGGTATTAGAGAGTACCTTGATTCCTCCAAAGTATGCAAGGAAACAGAACCAATTAATAAAAATAATGGCATCCTATTTGCTTGGAATAGTTTGGAGTACTCAGTTTCTCCAGATCTACATACTAACAACTACTTTACTATTCTCTTAAGGGGGTGCGGGAATAGGGGGACAGGCTTGGGGGGGGGGGGGGTCGGGGGGTGCGGGAGTAGGGGGACAGGCTTGGGGGGGTTAGGGGGGTGCAGGAATAGGGGACAGGCTTTCTACCCACCCCAAGCCTGTCCCCCTATTCCCG
>JAWQEG010001984.1:0-2500 GCA_033782935.1 Petrolisthes cinctipes | reverse complement strand
CACTTGGGTAACTTGGTATTCCTTTTCTCATCTTAAGTCACAGTTGCTATATATATACAGAGTTCCAGTATATACATTCATAAACGTAAACTGTTGTTGTATAGGATGACAAAAACAATGATATATCTCCCGTTTTCCAGCAACAGGAGTAAGTATGTTATTGTTTGTTTGTTTGTTTGTTTGTTAGTTTGTTTGTTCGAGTTGGAGATGAACAAAAATATTATTATGTCATCCGGACTATTATTTTAAGGGGATAGTAGACTAACAGTGCTGCCTGGTTAATCTGAAGCAAAATTATTCCCCCCAACTATTTCTTGCAACAGGCCACCATTATTTTTGTTAACTTGGTCCTGTTTCCTGGCATACATACTTTTGAGGAATCCAGGCGTCCTAATGTACCAAAAATGTACTATACCTCCATAATTATATAAGGCAGCAGTGTTCCCAATCTCGCATCTTAAAATACAAATTAAAAAAGTCTATCAACTATTTTAAATTCCTGTATAAATTGACTGTCGCTCGGAACTTGCTTGTCACTGCCATTCCCAATACTTGTTACTACTGTTATACCTTACATGTAAACTTCTAACCATGGAATCCTGACTCACTATAACACACAGTCAGTAATAATACTCTCTCGGTACTTGTCCAAAAATATATATACAAACTCGTACATAAATAACTCTACGGTTCTGATGCTTCATAATTATAATCTCCAAACCAAGACCATTAGTTTCAATTCTAACTACAAAGGGAGACACTCTGGCAAACTTCATGTACAGTTGGACACATGAATGGTTGGTACAGCCCAAGTGAAAGATGGTCAAATTCTCCCAATATCAAGTTCCTTAGTGCTAAATAGGAGACATCAGGGGTAGAAGTCAGTATTGAGGATGGTAATAAAAAGCAAGTACCTTATAATAGACACTGGTTACTCAAATGGGACAAGTATCGTTCACCTGGGCTGTACCACCCATTCATGTGTCCAACAGTACAGTCATGAACCATACTATGTATACAAGTCTGTTTCGACATACCTGATGGAGTAATAAGAACCCTGTGATCATACATGGGAATTGGTGGCTTCTGATTCCTCCTGACTATGCCACGAAACAAGCTCCTTCCAAATGGGTAGTGTTTCGTGGCAGCATATGGAGGACTCATTTACTCCATCCAATTTTCTAACTACTACATCACATGGGCCCTTAAACGAGTTCCAACAAGTATGAGACAGGATAAGCTTTGTAATTGGTTCACTAGTGAGTCACATGATTCCAAAAACAACAAGTCCTGGACACTTATTATGGTTCGTGACTGTACACCATTTAATTCTTCATATAATTGTCACTTTTATTAGAGCTTTCCAGAGTTCTATAGACGAGAAACAAACTTGCAGGTATATGTATTTAGGTACAGGTGTGCGTTTCATTTCTACCCAATATCACTGCAAAAAAAAATCAAACAACCAAACAAACAACACCAAACATCCTTCCAATCAACTAACACACCAACCAACAAACCAACCAACCAAATAACCAACCAACAAACCAACCAATGCAACCAACCAAATAACTAACCAACCAACCAACCAACCAACCAACCAACAAACAAACAAACAATCAACCAACCAACCAAAATAACTAACACACCAACTAACCAACCAACCAACCAAATAACTACCCAACAAAACCAACCAACCAACCTTCCAACCACCAAACTAACAAACACGCAAGCAAAGAGATGAAGAAGAGGATGGGGAGTAGGCTAGCCCAGGCAATCCGAGCATCCCTCCTCCTCCTCCTCCTCCTCCTCCTTCGTATACGTTATTCCAGGGACATAACGATAACTATACAACTCACCACCAACCAACCAACCAGCCAGATTTTCCACATTGCCCCGCTTTGCTTGAGGCCAAAACAACAACTCTCTCTCTCTCTCTCTCTCTCTCTCTCTCTCTCTGTTCATCTGTTTTTGTTCTATCTGTACCGCTCCATTTTCCTGTGAAGAGAGAGAGAGAGAGAGAGAGAGAGAGAGAGAGAGAGAGAGAGAGAGAGAGAGAGAGAGAGAGAGAGAGAGAGAGATCCAGCCATTCATTTAACTATCCTCTCTATCTTCTCTTCATTTTACATTCAAGGATTATACACACACACTCACATGCACATTAATTAATAATTAACACACACACACAAGGATGAACATACAATTTATTTCAAATGGCCTTACACACACACACAGACACACACACACACTGTCTTTCTATCATCCACACACATTCTCATTTCCACACACACACTCTCTCTCTCTCTCTCTCTCTCTCTCTCTCTCTCTCTCTCTCTCTCTCTCTCTCTCTCTCTCTCTCTCTCTCTCTCTCTCTCTCAGTCAGTGGCACAGGGACAGGCGTAGCGGGTGAGGTGCATATATTGATCCTCCAAATGGGATCGAATTACACACATATCTTATTCACGATGGATCACGGCGATGCAAAATTACGCCGGCCCAC
>JAWQEG010001983.1:0-25000 GCA_033782935.1 Petrolisthes cinctipes | reverse complement strand
CGCTAAAACGAATATAGTCTTCCCGGTGCCAAATTCGCCGCCTCCCGTCGTCATTTTAGCAACAGCGACCACCACGATTACCACGACTACACCACGATGCCAACACGACTACACCACGATGCCAACACGATAACAACAGAAGACAGAGTAGCGACAGCAGCAGTAACTCCTCTCTCTCTCTCTCCACCACCTACAACAACACTGCCGACACCGCCCATAGAGATGCCGCTACTAGTTAGGCCACCGAGGCATACCACCTTATATATAGAACTCAAGAGGGTGGTGGTGGTGGTGGTGGGTGTTGGCAACCTTTTTGATTTACGCTTGTAGTCCCCTAAACATCTCTCTCTTTACCTCTCCCCCCCTCTCTCTTTCTCTCTCTACATTCATATATATATCATCATTCGTACACGTATATTTTTAGGGTATTTTAAATGTCGGTAAATATGGTAGTGTGTTGAAATGTGATGAGGTGTGATCACTTTTTTGGTAACATTTTTTTTATTTTTTATGCTTGTAGCCCCCCACATATATATATACATACATAATTATCATCTGTTTAGAGTATTTTAATTAATGTCAGTAAATACGGTGATAATTATCTATGAAAGGTGTGATCAAAGAATATCCAAATAAAATAGTTATAATATAATTGTTATTATTTGCTGGGTAAATAAATTGTTTTGGTTTTGTTCTATTGTAGCGAGGGACGGAATTATAATTTATATTTCTATGCTTTATTAAGTTTTTTTTAATGAATTTGTTGTATTTAATGTTTATTATTTTGGTATTCGCAATATTACCAACAAAATCATAACCGCACAATTATTTATCTCACACACACGCGAATCAGAGCAGAATATATCATTAAATTTTATACCCGTGTAAATATCACAAAAGAAATCTATAGACAAAAAACACAGCACACACTATACAAATAAATAAAAATAAAAGAACAATAATATGCACAAAAAACAATTAATTAATATATCAAAAACTGTCTATGCCGGTTTTGCAAAGATGTTACCCCTAAAATGTATAGACCAACAAAAAATACAAACAAATAAACAAAAAATAAAGAACAATACTGTGCCAATATAAAAAATATATATATAAAAAAAATTCATGCCTGTTCGCAAAAATGTATAAACCCTAAAATGTATAGACAAAAAAAAAAAACACCCAATACATACACACAAAAAAAAAATAATAATAATAAATAAATAAAGAACAATAATTTGCCAATAATAATAATAATAATAATAATAATAATAATTAACCCTTACACTGCCGCCGACAGCATATGCTGTTAGCAACAGAGCACTCCCCAGTGCCACCGACAGCATATGCTGTTTTCACTTATAATAATTATTTAAAAGTGGGAATGGTAGGTTTAGGTACTTGGTGGTTACTGACAACTCACCGTGGTTTGGCACCAAACACAAAACTCAGCCAGGACAGTTGTTGGAGTATAATATGAGACATTAGGTGGTAAACTCATATTCATTGGAGCCTACTAGCCAGTATTCTGGCAGCTCGTTTTGGTTTATAACCGACCGGCGGCCGTGGTTTTTGTTATTTCGTCGTAATGCGTCAATATATTATATGATTGGAACTTTTTATATTAGTATTTACCATTCATTATTTATATGGTGTACAGTAGGCTATATTTATATGTTTGAAAAATTTGTGTTATTGAACTATTAGGCCCAGAGGACACACGGATGCTTTGTAGTGGACATACAAGGACCACACACACGTCCTTTGACTATTCATCACTGAAGAGGCTAAACTGTATGGTAATAAATCATTTGTCTACCATTGTGACTTTTCTTCACCTTCACGTTCCCACTACAGTGGTGTTACTGTGTGACAAGTGTGTGTTGATCCTTGTGTAACCATTACAAAGAACCTGTGTGTCTCGGCCCTTATTATTTACCCATTCACCCAGAGAAAGTTATAAGGACAAAATAATAATTACTGTATAGATTTGTACAGTAAAGCATGTATTGTAAATTGTACAACAATGAAATTTATTTTATTATTCGTGTTATGTAAGTAATGGATATTTGTACAAGGCTTCTATAATGGTTTATAGGGCCTAATAGGCTACGTATTTTTAGTTTTTGTCATACTTCCTCACTAGCCTGTGGTACGTGATATTTTTTTCATTCTTCCTCTAAGAATAACAATTGATAAGTCTTTAGTGATAATCCTAAGTAGATGTAATATTTTACCGTTTCCATTAGGCTACTACAAATACTTCCCGTTTGCCATATATATACACCTCTTTATAACAAATATATTTTCCTATGAGTGACATAAGCTCCTATGGGCCTCATGCTAGTCCTATTTATAATAATAATAACTTTCTGTTTGCCAACTTCATCTCAGCTTGCCCAGCAGATAATAAGTTTCTGCTGTTTGACAACTTACCAAAACATGTTTGCTTGGAAATTCTACTTTCATTATCTTTTCTGATCTATCTCGCCTCTATTATTATTATTATTATTATTATTATTATTATGTGTGCAGTGGTTATCACTGCCATGCTTTCTGAGTTACAAGTATTTAGTGGGAACATAACTATTAGGCTATAGTGGGAGGGAGGTTGAGGTGGCAAAGGCATTCCAAGTATTGAATAAATTAGTCATTACTTAGTTTTAGTAGTTCAAGGACAAGAGTATTTATTCATATACACATATGAGCAAAAAGAAAATAGGCAAAATGTATGTATTGCTGATAACAAAATAATAATTATACTGTAAGCCATTTACGAGTGGCAATACTGCTGCATCTCTCTGCGGGCTGCGAGCAAGGGAGGCCAATGTTGCCAGGTGTAGGGAACATTCTCTGTTTTATAAAATTTTGAAGTTCACAGGAAAATTATATAAAGATTGTTCAATGGTATACAGGGAAATTTCTACCAGTCGAAAATAATTCAAAAAAGACCGTCAATGTTCATGAGTAATCAGGGAATAATTGAGGCAAAAAGGTAAATTCTAAAGTTGATGGTAGGGAAATTTCGTCAAGCCAACCTGAGCTGGTATCACTGTGGGAGAGGGAGAGGGTCGGAGGGAGTAGGCCTCTACAGGCGTTCGTCAATTCCCGCCCAAAATTTGAATTTCACCTGATGAAAATCTTATTCTCACACAGTTATAGCAAATAAACTCTTGCATTCTAATACAGACACAACAGACTATTTTTTCATTATACTCAGGTAAAAAATCCTTAATATTTAATAATCCGGTATATACCAGTTTGCAAATGCAAACAATACGGCAGCGTAAGGGTTAAATATAAAAAAATGTTCATGCCAGTTTGCAAAGATGTTACCCCTGAGCGTATTGATGTAAACAAATCCAAAGGAAAAAAGAACCAGTGTTGCCAAGTATGAAGAATATTTCCTAGACATGGGAAAATTATATACAGATTTATTGTCTACCAGATAAAAAAAAAATATATATATATATATATAGAAAAAAAAATAGTAAATAAACAACAGGAAAAAATTAATTAAGATGGGTAAATAAATAAATAAATGTCATCAAATTAACAGAACCCATCACCAGACAAGCAGCTGACTCAGATCTGGTAACACTGACACAAGCATCCGACCTGGCAACACTGATACAACATAAACAAACTAATAATAATAATAATAATATAACTTAGGGTGTGTGTGTGTGTGTGTGTGTGTGTGATGGCTCTCTCCTCCACCGACCTCACTAAACTACTTGGGTAATTATTTATTTTAAGTGTTTGTTTGTTTTTTTAGGTTATTTATCGTGTTTGTTTTTTTTAAGTGTGTTTTTTTAAGGTTATTTATCGTGTTTGTTTTTTTAAAGCTGTTTCGTCGTGTTTTTTTAGGTGTTTATAAATGATAGTGGTTTTTTTTTTTAGGTGTTATATAAATGATAGTGGGTGTTTTTTTAGGTTATTTATCGTGTTTGTTTTTTTTAAAGCTGTTTTGTGGTGTTTTTTTAGGTGTTTATATATGATAGGTTTTTTTTTAGGTTTTTATCGTGTTTTTTTTTTTTAGGTTATTTATCGTGTTTGTTTTTTAGGTTTTTTAAGGCTGTTTTGTCGTGTTTTTTTAGGTGTTTGTAAGTGATAGTGGTTTTTTTTTTAGGTGTTTATCGTGTTTTTTTTCTTAGGTTATTTATCGTGTTTGTTTTTTTTAAGTGTGTTTTTTTAGGTTATTTATTGTGTTTTTTTAGGTTATTTATCGTGTTTTTTTAGGCTATTTATCGTGTTTTTTTAGGTGTTTATAAATTATAGTGGGTTTTTTTAGGTGTTTATCGTGTTTTATTAGGTGTTTGTCGTGTTTTTTTAGGTTATTTATCGTGTTTTTTTAGGTTATTTATCGTATTTTTTAGGTGTTTAATCGTGTTTTTTAGGTTATTTATCGTGTTGTTTTAGGTTATTTATCGTGTTTTTTTAGGTTATTTATCGTATTTTTTAGGTGTTTAATCGTGTTGTTTTAGGTTATTTATCGTGTTTTTTTAGGCTATTTATCGTGTTTTTTTAAAGGTGTTTTTTTCGTGTTTTTTTTTAATTTAGGTATTTTTCGGGTAAATATTGAAAGAATTACCGTTATTGCGTACGGTTTTTCTACCTTCATTACCCACTTATTTAGACCATTCTAAGACTATTTTCTTCTATGGCATTTCCAACATAGGGCATATTCAAATGGGGCATTTTGAAATTAGCCTGACCTTACCTGACCTGACCTAACCTAACCTAGACCACATCAGACTACCGGGACCTAACCTGGGCAAACTACCGGGAATTAACCGTGGTAAAGTACAGAAAATGACCGGTGCAAAATACTGGGACCTAGCCGGATCTGGCAACACTGCTACAAAACGGTAATTCTTTCAATAAATACCACCCTTTCTTCTTACAAGGACACCATATATACTTAGTTTGCATATTCAAGATAAGGTCGGATCAGTGCCGCATATAATGACTTAAAAATTACCTCATCAAGAATCGGTAAATTTACAAAAGTACTGGGTTCACTATATTGTATATTTTAGTATCATTACCCACTATTTTGGACCATTCTAACACACTTTTCATCTATGGTGTTTCTCTCGGAGATGCCCCGTTTTCGAGATGCCCCGTTTTACAAACATAATTTGGAAACTAGTCTGACCTGACCTGACCTGACCTAGACCACAGCAGACTACCGGGACCTAACCTGGGCAGACTACCGGGACCTAACCTGGGCATACTACCGGGAAATAACCTGGGCAAACTACCGGGATATAACCAGTATAAACTATCATAAAGTGACCGAGGCAAATTTCCGGGACCTAGCCGGATGTGGTAACACTGCGCGATCCTAGATAAAAACCCAGTTAACCACTCCTCGGTCCCTTTCTTCTTCGACCTCTCGCAACTCTTCAGTCATAATGTATTTTTGTTGTTATAATTTTTTGACTTTCCAATCCTCATCATAAAACACTTTGGTATTTATTGAAAGAATTACCATTTTGTAGCAGTGTTGCCAGATCCGGCTAGGTCCTAGTATTTTGCCCCGGTCATTTCCTGTATTTTACCACGGTTATTTCCCGGTAGTTTGCCCGGGTTAGGTCCCGGTAGTCTGCTGTGGTCTAGGTTAGGTTAGGTTAGGTTAGGTTAGGTTAGGTCGGGTCAGGTCAGGTCAGGTAAAGTCAGACTAATTTCAAAATGCCCCATTTGAATATACCCTATCTTGAAAATAGTCTTAGAATGGTCTAAATAAGTGGGTAATTAAGGCAAAAAATAGTCTTAGAATGGTCTAAATAAGTGGGTAATAAAGGTAGAAAAATAGTCTTAGAATGGTCTAAATAAGTGGGTAATTAAGGCAAAAAATAGTCTTAGAATGGTCTAAATAAGTGGGTAATTAAGGCAAAAAATAGTCTTAGAATGGTCTAAATAAGTGGGTAATAAAGGTAGAAAAATAGTCTTAGAATGGTCTAAATAAGTGGGTAATTAAGGCAAAAAATAGTCTTAGAATGGTCTAAATAAGTGGGTAATTAAGGCAAAAAATAATCTTAGAATGGTCTAAATAAGTGGGTAATGAAGGTAGAAAAACCGTACGCAATAACGGTAATTCTTTCAATATTTACCCTAGTTTGGGATGGAACCTTATAGCTGCCACTTTTCTGACCACCTTTTTATGTTCACTAGGTGCCGATTCCACAGTGGTTTGTTTTGGTTTGTAAGCACCCTAACCAAAGATACTGAACTGTGTAAAATGACTCATGAGTGGATGAATTTGATGACTCCACTATCAAACTATGGTAATAATGGTTTGTAAGCACCCTAACCAAAGAAACTGAACTGTGTAAAATTACTCATGAGTGAATTATTGGATGAATTTGATTACTCCACTTTCAAACTATGGTAATAATGGTTTGTAAGCACCCTAACCAAAGAAACTGAACTCATGAGTGGATGAATTTGATGACTCCACTATCAAACTATGGTAATAATGGTTTGTAAGCACCCTAACCAAAGAAACTGAACTCATGAGTGAATGAATTTGATGACTCCACTATCAAACTATGGTAATAATGGTTTGTAAGCATCCTAACCAAAGAAACTGAACTGCGTAAATTGACTCATGGGTGAATTATTGGATGAATTTGATTACTCCACTATCTAACTATGGTAATAATGGTTTGTAAGCACCCTAACCTAACTGTGGAATTGGCCCTAAATCCTTCTAAAAATTTTAATCCATCTTCCTTATAACAAATTTTCTTTAAAAATTTTGGAAACATGTGCATATGGTATAAATATATCGCTATGATTTTCACACATTCTGAGAGGTCATTAATTTTATGTACCGGTTCATAAACAACACGATAAACACCTAAAAAACACACACACAGGCTCAGAAACACACATAAAAATCTGAAAAAACACACATAGAAACCTGAAAAAAACACACACAGGCTCAGAAACAACACGATAAACACCTAACAAACACACACACACAGGCTCAGAAACACATATAAACACCTGAAAAAACACACACACAGGCTCAGAAACACAAATAAACACCTGAAAAAACACACATAAAAACCTGAAACAAAATACACACAGGCTCAGAAACACATATAAACACCTGAAAAACACATATAAATACCTGAAATACACACACAGGCTCAGAAACACATATAAACACCTAAAAAAAATACACACAGGCTCGGAAACACATATAAAAATCTGAAAAAAAAATACACACAGGCTCAGAAACACATATAAACACCTGAAAAAAAAATAAACACAGGCTTACAAACACACATAAAAATCTGAAAAAAACACACACACAGGCTCAGAAACACATATAAACACCTGAAAAAAAAACACACAGGCTCAGAAACACATATAAACACCTGAAAAAAACACACACACAGGCTCAGAAACACATATAAACACCTGAAAAAAACACACACACAGGCTCAGAAACACATATAAACACCTGAAAAAAACACACACACAGGCTCAGAAACACATATAAACACCTAAAAAAAAACACACACAGGCTCAGAAACACACATATAACAACCTGAAAAAAAAACACACAGGCTCAGAAACACATATAAACAACACGATAAACACCTAAAAAAACAAACACAAACACACTTTTTGTTAATTAAATATTTCTTTACTTTCAGTGTATTTTTTTTTGCATTAATTATTATATATACTCTGATTACAACCTTGTTTTTTTTTTTTTTTTTTTTTTTTTTTTCCAGAATTTTGTCGGAGGAATCGGTGGAGTCGTCAACCTTAGAACAAGTCACACATCAAATTTATCAGAATTTTAATAAAGATGACTATTTTAAGGGTAAGTAGTTTTGTTGTTTTAATTAAGGGGGTATTATTATTGGTAAATATTGAGAGAATTGCCGTTATCGCGTACGGTTTTTTTTTACCTTCATTACCCACTTATTTAGACCATTCTAAGACTATTTTCTTCTATGGCATTTCCTCCACAAATGCCCCATTTCCAAGATAGGGCATATTCAAATGGGGCATTTTGAAATTAGCCTGACCTGACCTGACCTAACCTAGACCACACCAAACTACCGAGACCTAACCTGGGCAGACTACCGGGACCTAACCTGGGCAGACTACTGGGACCTAACCTGGGCAGACTACCGGGACCTAACCTGGGCAAACTACTGGGAAATAACCGTGGGACCTAGCCGGATCTGGCAACACTGCTACAAAATGGTAATTCTTTCAATAAATACCAAGTAATTTTGGTGTGTTAATGAAGGGAGTAGTACAGTACACATTTGGTATATTGGAGTGCCGTGGATGGTATTATACACCACCTATAGATTGATGCAAGTCTTTTGTTTACACCAAATTAATTAAATGCAAGTCTTTTGTTTACACCAAATTAAATGCGAGTCTTGTTTACACCAAATTAATTAGAGCCTTTTTTACACAAATTAACTGCGAGTCTTTTGTTTACACCAAATAAATTAATGCAAGTCTTTTGTAAACACCAAATTAATTAAATGCGAGTCTTGTTTACACCAAATAAATTAAATGAGAGTCTTTTGTTTACACCAAATCTTTGAGAGCCTTTTTTACACGAAATTAATACAAGTCTTTTGTTTACACCAAATAAATTAATGCGAGTCTTTTGTTTACACCAAATAAATTAACGCGAGTCTTTCGTTTACACCAAATTAATTAATGCGAGTCTTTTCTTAACACCAAATTGAAGCTAGTATTTTGTTCACACCAAATAAATTAAACGAAAGTCTTTTCTTTACACCAAATAAATTAAATGCTAGTATTTTGTTTACACGAAATCTATGAGAGCCTTTATTACACGAAATTAATGCGAGTCTTGTTTACACCAAATAAATTAAATGCGAATCTCTTGTTTACACCAAATAAATTGATACGAGTGTTTTGTTTACAGTGGGCAGTACCATGGTGTTCCTACTACAACAACCCGACCTGCTGCCGTCACCATCACAGAGATTGGCAGCGCTCACCGTACTACACGAACTGTACCGCACAGAACCCCACAACACCAACCCATTCCTTCCCGTCTTTGTTAGTGTGTTGGTGAGTCGAGTTTCTGTGTTTTTTTTGTTTTTTTTGTTTTTTTTTCGTTTTTTTCTGTTTTTTCTGTTTTGTTTGTAGCGAGATGATATTGTTTACGTTTTGTTTGTAGCGAGATGACATTGTTTACATTTATAGTGAGGTGATATTGTTTACGTTTTGTTTGTAGCGAGATGATATTGTTTACGTTTTGTATGTAGCGAGATGATATTGTTTACGTTTTGTTTGTAGCGAGATGACATTGTTTACGTTTTGTTTGTAGCGAGATGATATTGTTTACGTTTTGTTTGTAACGAGATGATATTGTTTACGTTTTGTTTGTAGCGAGATGATATTGTTTACGTTTTGTTTGTAGCGAAATGATATTGTTTACGTTTTGTTTGTAGCGAGATGATATTGTTTACGTTTTGTTTGTAGCGAGATGATATTGTTTACGTTTTGTTTGTAGCGAGATGATATTGTTTACGTTTTGTTTGTAGCGAGATGACTTTTTTTACGTTTTGTTTGTAGCGAGATGATATTGTTTACGTTTTGTTTGTAACGAGATGATATTGTTTACATTTATAGCGAGATAATATTGTTTACATTTATAGTGAAATAATATTGTTTACATTTATAGCTAGATGATATTATTTACATTTTGTTTGTAGCGAGATAATATTGTTTTTGTAGCGAGATAATATTATTTACATTTATAGCGAAATAATATTGTTTACACTTATAGAGAGATATTGTTTTTGTTTGTAACGAAATTATATTGTTTACATTTTGTTTGTAGCGAGATAATAATATTTGTTTACATTTATAGCGAGATGATACTGTTTTGTTTGTAGCGAGATAATATTGTTTACTCTTTGTTTGTAGCGAGATAATATTGTTTACATCTTGTTTGTTTCTCAGCACCCCCTGGAAGACAACGTGAAAGGCAAGAAGCTGGAGTTTGCCGGCCAGCTTCCCCGACTAGCACCCTCAGAGCTGGCCTTCCTCGCGGCTCTCATTACCGACAAGACCAACAAAGAGGTGACCGTCGTTGTAGGGTTAACCACAGAAATTCTTACACGGGCTATAATTATGGAAAGAGAGGTCAGAGAGGTCGGAGCTATAGATAGATAGATAGATAGAGAGGTCATTATTCTGGTAGTAATGTGATAAACTCTTACACAGGTTATATGGAAAGAGAGGTCAATATTCTGGAAGGACATTAATATATTCTTACACAGGTTATATGGAAAGAGAGGTCATTATTTTGGAAGTAGTGTAATAAAGAGAGGTCATTATTCTGAAGGTACTGCAATAGATTCTTTCACGGCTATATATATGGAAAGAGAGGTCATTATTCTGGAAGTAGTGTAATAAAGAGAGGTCATTATTTTGGCAGTAATGTAATCAATTCTTACACAGGCTATATGGAAAGAGAGGTCAATATTCTGGAAGTAATGTGATAAACTCTTACACAGGTTATTTGGAAAGAGAGGTCATTATTCTGGAAGGACATTAATATATTCTTACACAGACTATATATATGGAAAGGGAGGTCATTATTCTGGAAGTAATGTAATTAATTCTTTCACGGTATGCTATTTGGAAAGAGAGGTCAATATTTTGGAAGGACATTAATATATTCTTACACGGGCTATATGGAAAGAGAGGTCATTATTTTGGCAGTAATGTAATAAACTCTTACACAGGTTATTTGGAAAGAGAGGTCATTATTCTGGAAGGACATTAATATATTCTTACACAGGCTATATGGAAAGAGAGGTCATTATTTTGGAAGTAGTGTAATAAAGAGAGGTCATTATTCGGGAAGGACTGCAATTAATTCTTTCACTGCTATATATATGGAAAGAGAGGTCATTATTCTGGAAGGACATTAATATATTCTTACACGGGCTATATATATGGAAAGAGAGGTCATTATTCTGGAAGTAGTGTAATAAAGAGAGGTCATTATTCTGGAAGTAGTGTAATAAAGAGAGGTCATTATTCTGGAAGTAGTGTAATAAAGAGAGGTCATTATTCTGGAAGTAATGTGATAAATTCTTACACAGGTTATATGGAAAGAGAGGTCATTATTCTGGAAGGACATTAATATATTCTTACACGGGTTATATGGAAAGAGAGGTCATTATTTTGGAAGTAGTGTAATAAAGAGAGGTCATTATTCTGGAAGGACATTAATAAATTCTTACACAGGTTAAATGAAAAGAGAGGTCATTATTCTGGAAGTAATGTGATAAATTCTTACACAGGCTATATGGAAAGAGAGGTCATTATTCTGGAAGTAGTGTAATAAAGAGAGGTCATTATTTTGGAAGGACATTAATATATTCTTACACGGGCTATATATATATGGAAAGAGAGGTCATTATTCTGGAAGGACATTAATATATTCTTACTCAGGTTATATGGAAAGAGAGGTCATTATTTTGGCAGTACTGTAATAAATTCAATACCAAATGACTAGGTAACTGCATAACATCAAACTTAATTATAATGTTGTATTGAAGTTACCTAGTTTTACATTTTCTATATGTCACAAGCCCTCAAAAACAAGAGCGTGTGTAAGAATTCTTGTGGCCAACAGTACTTTCATTATCATTATTAATTTCTCGGCTTTCTCGCTAATGTACGGTAATGCGATTGAAGATAAATTTACACCCAAAATAAATTCAACTAGGGGCTTATATGCAGCTTATAAACACAGGGATTTGGGGGGGTAGAGATGTGGAGTGTATGTGTGTGTGTGTGTGTATGTGTGTGTGTGTGTGTGTGTGTGTTGGGGGAGGGGGGGAAGTTCTACGATTGGGTATTTGTGTTTAGGAGGGTGTGCGATGTGAGAGCGTGGAGATGAAGGCCTGGTATAAAAAAATAAAATAATATGTATGTATATATGTATAATTACTGAACTGTACACAACACACGTTATCTAAGGTCATATTACAATACACTACTCTACAATCTTAAAAGGGAATATGTGCATTTTCACCACCAGGATAAAAAAAGAACAGAAAAAGACACTATATGCATCTAAAAAAAAAAAGAAAAAAAAAATATATCAAGGTTCTACAGCAGTCCAACCAACCAACCAACTCACCTGCTCAACCTCCCCTTCACACACACACATACTCAAACTCTCACAAACTCACACACACACACACACACACACACACACACACACACACACACACACACACACACACACACACACACACACACACACACACACACACACACACACACACACACACACACACACACACACACACACACACACATACACAAACTCACTCTCACACACACACACAAACGCACTCTCACACACACACACACAAACTCACACACACACACACACACACACAGCTGCTCAAGAGAACGGCCGGTCAGGTGAGGAGCGTGGATGTGACCGGGACCCCCAACGACACCTCCGCCCTCAAGCAGTCCCTCGCTGACCTGCTGGCCGACCGCCCCGACTTCGCCACTAGCGCCATCCCCGTCGTCTACTCTTACCCTCAACACACTAACAATGCTGGGTAAAGGAGAAAGTTTTTTTTTATTATTATCGTTTATTTACGCGTCAGAGTTTTTTTTATTATCGTTTATTTACACGTCAAAGAGTTGTTTTTTTATTATTAACATTTATTTACACGTCAAAGAGTTTTATTATTATTATCGTTTATTTACACGTCAAGGAGATTTTTATTATCGTTTATTTATACGTCAAAGAGTTTTTTTATTATTATCGTTTATTTACACGTCAAAGAGTTTTATTATTCATGTTTATTTACGCATCAGAGTTTTTTTTTATTATTATCGTTTATTTACGCATCAAAGAGTTGTTTTTTATTATTAACATTTATTTACACATGAAAGAGTTTTTTTATTATTATCGTTTATTTACACGTCAAAGAGTTTATTATTATTAGCATTTATTTACACATCATCTATTTTTTAAGATTTATTTACACGTCATCTTTTAAAAAATTCTGTATAGAGTTTTTTTATTAATATTTCTTTACACGTCATCTATTAAAAAAATCTGTATAATGAGTATCTGTATTTGATTTTTAAGATTTATTTACACGTCATCTATTAATCTCTATAAAACAAAACAGTAAAATTATGATCTGAATTTCGACTTTTTAGATTTATTTACACGTCATCTATAAAAACCGTTAATTTTTAAGATTGACACATCATCTATTAATCTCTATAATTATTTTAAAGAGTATATTTAATTGATTTTCATTTTTAATATTTACGCATCATCTATTAATCTCTATAATAATTTTAAAGAGTATATTTATTATTTGAATCTCAATTTTTAATATTTACACATCGTCTATTAATCTCTATAATTATAAAGAGTATATTTATCTGAATCTCAATTTTAATATTAACACATCATCTTATTTTTAATCTCTATAATTATAAAGAGTATATTATTTTATTATTTGAATCTCAATTTTTAACATTTACACACATCATCTATTAATCTCTATAATAATTTTAAAGAGTATATTATTTTATTATCTGAATCTCAATTTTTATTATTTACACATCATCTATTAATCTCTATAATTAAAAAGAGTATATTATTTTATTATCTGAATCTCAATTTTTATTATTTACACATCATCTATTAATCTCTATAATTATAAAGAGTATATTATTTTATTATTTGAATCTCAATTTTAATATTTACACATCGTCTATTAATCTCTATAATAATTTTAAAGAGTATATTTATTATCTGAATCTCAATTTTTATATTTACACATCATCTATTAATCTCTATAATAATTTTAGAGAGTATATTATTTTATTATCTGAATCTCAATTTTTAACATTTACACACATCATCTATTAATCTCTATAATTATAAAGAGTATAGTTATCCGAATCTCATTTTTAATATTAACACATCATCTTATTTTTAATAGTATAGTTATCCGAATCTCAATTTTAATATTAACACATCATCTTATTTTTAATATTTATAAACAGACTACTGAGTGAGGTTGGTCAGGTGAAGCGTACGTGCGAGGCGCTGCTGTGTGGTCCCTCCCCGAGCCTCGCCAGACAGTTCTATACACCGGAGATTATCAGACTCACTCCACCCATACACCAGGCGGATGATGAGGTGTGTGTTATTATTATTATTATTTGTATTATTATTATTATTATTGTTATTGTTATTGTTATTATTATTGTTATTTTTATTATTATTATTATTTTTATTATTATTATTATTTTTATTATTATTTTTATTATTATTATTATTTTTATTATTATTATTATTTTTATTATTATTTTTATTATTATTATTATTTTTATTATTATTATTATTTTTATTTTTATTATTATTTTTATTTTTATTATTATTTTTATTATTATTTTTATTTTTATTTTTATTATTATTTTTATTATTATTATTATTTTTATTATTATTATTATTTTTATTATTATTATTATTTTTATTATTATTATTATTTTTATTATTATTATTATTTTTATTATTATTATTATTATTATTATTTGTATTATTATTATTATTGTTATTGTTATTATTGTTATTGTTATTGTTATTATTATTATTGTTATTGTTATTATTGTTATTGTTATTATTGTTATTGTTATTATTGTTATTATTGTTATTGTTATTATTGTTATTATTGTTATTGTTATTATTGTTATTGTTATTATTGTTATTATTATTATTGTTATTATTATTATTGTTATTATTATTATTGTTATTATTATTATTGTTATTATTATTATTGTTATTATTATTATTGTTATTATTATTATTGTTATTATTATTGTTGTTATTATTATTGTTATTATTATTGTTATTATTATTGTTATTATTATTGTTATTATTATTGTTATTATTGTTGTTATTATTGTTGTTATTATTGTTGTTATTATTATTATTATTATTATTATTATTGTTATTATTATTGTTGTTATTATTGTTGTTATTATTGTTGTTATTATTGTTATTATTGTTATTATTACTATTACTATTATTACTATTACTATTACTATTTTTTTTTTTTTTTTTTTTTTTTTTTTTTTTTTTTTTTTTTTTTTTTTTTTTTTTTAAGGTATTGTGCCATGTTTTGAGTACATAATTATCGTCTCATTATATTTATGGACACTTCAATACATTCTAATTCATTTTTAATTCTAATCTTAATTTCATTCTTGCTCACTTCAGTACATTTCAACTTATTTCAATTATGGACACAAGAATAAAGTCTAACCTGTGTCACTTTATTCTAACCCACTATCAATTAATTCCTCCCAGTTGGTTTGGCTCAAGTTAAGAGGGTGCGGGCGTAGGGGACAGGCTTGGGGGGGTTTTGGGGGGTGCGGGAATAGGAGGGGACAGGCTTGGGGGGGGTTTTGGGGGGTGCGGGAATAGGGGGACAGGCTTGGGGGGGGGGGTTTAAGGGGGTGCGGGAATAGGGGGACAGGCTTGGGGTGGGGAAGTGGGGGGTAGAAAGCCTGTCCCCCTACTCCCACACACCCCAAAACCCCCCCCCCCAAGCCTGTCCCCCTACTCCTGCACCCCCTTAAACCCCCCCTCCCAAGCCTGTCCCCTACTCCTGCACCTCCCAACCCCCCCCCCCCCCCAAGCCTGTCCCCCTATTCCCGCACCCCCTTAACAGACCCCAGGGAGCACCGGGTCTAGTATATCCTATGTCACTTTATCCTAACACACTCTCAATCAATTCCTCCCAGTTGGTTTGGCTCACGTCGACAGAGCACCGAGTCTAGTATACCCTGTGTCACTTTATCCTAACCCACTATCAATCAATTCCTCCCAGTTGGTTTGGCTCACGTCGACGGACCGCGGGGAGCACCGGGTCCAATACGACAGCAGCATGTGTGTGGTGAGCGGAGGGGACGCCGAGGCCAAGAGACTGATGGGTAAAGCCTTCAAGGAAACACTATCACTACCACAACAACAACACTTACTGGCTCAACTGGATAAGGACCCACGCATGGTCTACCACACCGGACTCACACCACCTAAAGTGCGTTGGGTTGGAATGGATTGGGTTTGATTGGGTTGGGTTGGGTTGTGTTGGGATGGGTTTGGTTTGGGATGGGGTAGGTTGGGGTTGGATTGGGTTGATTTGGTTTGGAATAGGTTGGGGTTGGAATGGGTTGGGTTGGGTTGGGGTGGGGTTGGGTTCGGTTCGGTTCGGTTCGGTTGGGATGAATTGGGTTGTGTTGGAATGGGTTTGGTTTGGTTTGGGTTGGGTTGGAATGGATTGGAATAGGTTGGGTTGGAATGGGATGGGTTGGGTTGGAATGGGTTTGGTTTGGGCTGGGTTAGTTTGGAATAGGTTGGGGTTGAAATGGATTGATGGTTTGGGATGCATTGCGTTGGGTTACGTTTATACAAAAATCACCAACAAAGAAAATATTAAATGTACCCTTACCTACTAATAACATACACACATACATACATAGATAGACACGACTCTCTCTCTAACTGTGTCTCCTTTCTCTAACTGTGTCTCCTTTCTCTAACTGTGTCTCCTTTCTCTCCCTCTCTCTCCCTCCAGCTTCCCGACCTAGTGGAACACAACCCACTCATCGCCATCGAGGTGTTACTGAAGCTGATGCAGTCCAGTCAGATCACAGAGTACTTCAGTGTTCTCGTCAATATGGAGATGTCATTACACTCCATGGAGGTTGTTAACAGGTTTGTACATTCACACACACACACACACACACACACACGCACACGCAGGGCACTTACACATGCACGTACACACACACAGGTCACTTATACATGCACGTACACACACACACACAATCACACACACACACACACACACACGCAGGTCATTTACACATGCAGGTTCATACACACACACACACACGTTTATACTCCTACACACACACACACACACATTTCCAAACACTGACACACACACACACAGTCAGTACAGTATTAACAATAACCTATGTTTTATTTTCTTTTTTCAATCTTTGCCAATACATTTTACATAATTTTTTGCTTATATTATTTAAACACTGTCTCTATAATTTTCTCACTTCATGGAAAATTATCAACACAGATTCACTAATACAAAATAACCTATGATGCAATTCTTTTATTTTTAAGATCATGGTCAAAATACACCTTTTTATTTTTATTTTTCTATATTTTTGTCAATTCCTCTTAATTATTTTCATCTATTACTCTTATTACTCTTATTTATTACTCTTCCCTCTTCAATCTTCTCTCTTCAATCTTCTCTCATCAATCTTCGCTCATCAATCTTCCCTCATCAATCTTCCCTCATCAATCTTCCCTCATCAATCTTCGCTCATCAATCTTCGCTCATCAATCTTCCCTCATCAATCTTCCCTCATCAATCTTCCCTCATCAATCGTCCCTCATCAATCGTCCCTCATCAATCGTCCCTCATCAATCGTCCCTCATCAATCTTCACTCATCAATCTTCACTCTCCAATCTTCCCTCTTCAATCGTCCCTCATCAATCGTCCCTCATCAATCGTCCCTCATCAATCTTCACTCTCCAATCTTCCCTCTTCAATCTTCCCTCATCAATCTTCCCTCTTCAATCTTCCCTCATCAATCTTCCCTCATCAATCTTCCCTCATCAATCGTCCCTCATCAATCGTCCCTCATCAATCTTCCCTCATCAATCTTCACTCTTCAATCTTCCCTCATCAATCTTCCCTCTTCAATCTTCGCTCATCAATTTTCCCTCTTCAATATTCCCTCTTCAATCGTCCCTCTTCAATCGTCCCTCATCAATCTTCCCTCATCAATCATCCCTCATCAATCGTCCCTCATCAATCAATCTTCCCTCATCAATCTCCGCTCTTCAATCTTCCCTCTTCAATCGTCCCTCTTCAATCTTCCCTCATCAATCTTCCCTCATCAATCTTCCCTCATCAATCTTCCCTCATCAATCTTCCCTCATCAATCTTCCCTCATCAATCTTCCCTCATCAATCTTCCCTCATCAATCGTCCCTCATCAATCGTCCCTCATCAATCTTCCCTCATCAATCGTCCCTCATCAATCGTCCCTCATCAATCGTCCCTCATCAATCGTCCCTCATCAATATTCCCTCATCAATCCCCCCTCTTCAATCGTCCCTCTTCAATCGTCCCTCATCAATCTTCCCTCTTCAATCTTCCCTCTTCAATCTTCCCTCATCAATCTTCCCTCATCAATCTCCCCTCATCAATCGTCCCTCATCAATCGTCCCTCATCAATATTCCCACATCAATCTTCCCTCATCAATCGTCCCTCATCAATATTCCCTCATCAATCGTCCCTCTTCAACCTTCCCTCGTCAATCTTCCCTCATCAATCTTCGCTCATCAATCTTCCCTCATCAATCTTCCCTCATCAATCGTCCCTCATCAATCTTCCCTCATCAATCTTCCCTCATCAATCTTCCCTCATCAATATTCCCTCATCAATCAATCGTCCCTCATCAATCGTCCCTCATCAATCGTCCCTCAACAATCGTCCCTCGTCACTTCATCACATTTTTAACACCCCCCCCCGTCCCCCTCCCCACCCCAGACTGACAACGGCGGTGGAGCTTCCGTCAGAATTCGTGCATCTCTACATCAGCAATTGCATCAGCACCTGCGAGACCATTAAGGACCGCTATATGCAGAACAGACTGGTGCGCCTCGTGTGTGTCTTCCTTCAGTCCCTAATCCGTAACAAGATCATCAACGTACAGGTCGGTTGGTTGGTTGGTTGGTTGTTGTACGGGTGTCTCTTGGTTGGTTGGTTGGTTTGATTGGTTTGTTTGTTTATCTCTCGCCGCTTGGTTAATGTGTGTGTGTAGTGTAGTGTGTGTGTGTGTAGTGAGTATGTGTTTATGTGTAGTGTAGAGTGTGTGTGTTTGTAGTATAGAGTGTGTGTGTAGTGTAGACTGTGTGTGTGTGTATTGTGAGTGAGTGTGTGTGTGTGTTTGTGTATGTGTAGTGTAGGTGTGTACTGTAGTGTGTGTTTATGTAGTGTAGAGGAGAGTGTGTGTACTGTAGTGTGTGTGTGTGTGTGTGTACTGTAGTGTGTGTATGTGTACTGTACTGTATGTAATGTGTGTGTGTGTGTGTAGTATATATATAAGTGTATGTATGTGTATTACAAAAGTAGTACCAACCCATACAGAGTACATAGTAAAATTTTAAATACTCATTAATTCCCTTTTCTGTTTCCAGGAGTTGTTCATAGAAGTCCAGGCGTTCTGCATTGAGTTCAGTCGTATCCGAGAGGCGGCCGCACTCTTCCGACTCCTGAAGCAGCTCGACTCGGGGGACACCCAGGCCTCGCAGGACCCCCCAAAGAAATAGTCTGATGCGAGTTCCCGTGAGCGCCGCGCGTGAGTGGCGCCGGGGAAACGAAGATAAATAGAGTTCCCGTGAGCGCCGCGTGTGAGTGGCGCCAGGGAAACGAAGATAATAGAGTTCCCGTGAGCGCCGCGCGTGAGTGGCGCCAGGGAAACGAAGATAAATAATTAGAGTTTCCGTGAATGTGTTTTAGTAAGAGATACGAACACTCCTCCGCCACCCACCATCAACTCGACAACAAAGAGTGAGTGGAGCGAGGGGAATGCAGATAGAGTTCCAACGAGAGTATCACCAACACCATCACCACCATCAATTCAACGAGGGGAATGAAGATAGAGTTCCAACGAGAGCATCACCACCACTCCGCTATCACCACCACAACAACAACAACAACAAAAAACAACAAACAACTGACTGACCTCTGGTGAAAAATGGACGATCTTGACATTTTTTGTTTCTGTCTGTCTGTATCAATATTATTATTATTATCTTCTAAATCCAGCGGCGACAATACACCCACTCCCTCATCATTCCTTCATTATCTTTAATTAATTATATATTATTAATTAACCAAGATGTAGAAGAAGAAAAAGAAGAAAAATAAATGCGCTTATCTATCGTTACATTATATAATATTATAGACGCGCACACACACACACAATAATGAATGACCTCTCTTTACATATATGACCTCTCTTTACATATAGCCTAGGTGTGTAAGAATTTCTGTGGCCAACTGTACATGAGTGAGTGGGTGGGTGGGTGAGTGGGTGGGTGGGTGAGTGAGTGGGTGGTACAGAGAGAGTGTCGGTCGGTGTTGGTGGTTAATCTGGAGCCTCCGATTCCTCCAAACTATTATTATTATTATTATTATTATTATTATTATTATTTTTATTTTTTTTTTATTTTTTTTTTATTTATTTTTTTTTTCCCATCTGAGTTCGGACTGTTTCCTGACCTAAATAGATTATATGCTTTGGAGGAATCAAGGTGCTTCAATGTACAGTCGCGGCACATAGTCCTTTGTAAGGGGTGTAAGGGGAAGTACACACACACACACACACACACACACACACACACACACACACTTGTTATTCACTCACTCTATTATACACACACACATACATACATACACATTTCCTTTCTTTCTCTATCATACACACACATACATACACACACACACACACACACACACACACACACACACACACACACTTGTTATTCACTCACTCTATCATACACACACATATACATACACATTTCCTTTCTTTCTCTTTCACACACACACACACACACACACACACTTGTTATTCACTCACTCTATTATACACACACACATACATACATACACATTTCCTTTCTTTCTCTATCATACACACACACACATACATACATACATACATACATACATACATACATACACATTTCCTTTCTTTCTCTATCACACACACACACTTGTTATTCACTCACTCTCTCATACACACACACACACACACACACACACACACACACACACACACACAGACATCCCTTTACACCATGATCAAGGATTATATACCACGACTGTACCAAGTGTAATAATTATACTCCTTTAATTAATTAAGACCAAAATTCAACACAGTGTTTATTATTTAATTTTTACTACACAGTCAGACATAATAATAATAATAATAATAATTCATATATAAAATAGTAAGGTGTTATTGTATATTTAATTAATTTCTATCCAAGCCAGAATTGACAAAGTGAAAAGTGTACGCGAAAAATATATAAAAATAATACTAAAATAAAATTGAGTGAATGATATTTTTTTTTAATTTATTTCATCAATGACTCGCCTCCTTCATCAAAAAAAAAAAAAAAAAAAAAAAAAAAAATATGCATAACATTTTTGAGGTCAGTGTAATTATAATACAAATGAAGACAAACTTATAATTACACACACAACTTGTACATACTTACATACTGATAATTATGTACAGCCACAATCAAATATCCACAGACACTTTCCTTCCATCGTAGTAAATATCTTGGTAATAAAGAACAACACGTGTATGATTTTGCAGCACCTCATAATAATAATAATAATAATAATAATAATAATAATAATAATAATAATATCCATCAACACTCCTTCCATCTTAGTAAATATCTTGGTAATAATGAACAACACGTGTATGATTTTGCAGCACCTCATAATAATAATAATAATAATAATAATATCCACCAACACTTTCCTTCCATCATAGTAAATATCTTGGTAATAAAGAACAACACGTGTATGATTTTGCAGCACCTCATAATAATAATAATAATAATATCCACCAACACTTTCCTTCCATCATAGTAAATATCTTGGTAATAAAGAACAACACGTGTATGATTTTGCAGCACCTCATAATAATAATAATAATAATAATAATAATATCCACCAACACTTTCCTTCCATCGTAGTAAATATCTTGGTAATAAAGAACAACACGTGTATGATTTTACAGTACCTCATAATAAAAATAATAATTGAGGGGGTTGAGTTGACGTAAGGTGTTGTTGTTGTATGATTATATTTTGATATGATATTGATTTATTTGCACGATGGAAGGAAGGAAAGTGTCGGTGGATATTTGATTGTGGCTGTACACTCCCAATCCAAAATATGTATCCAAGCTTGCTTTGAATATCCTGATCGAGTATTAAGCGAACTGAAGCAAATATCAAATAGGTTAAGCATTGTAATTGGTTCACTACTATGTCAAATGATTCGAAACTTCAACAAGACCTGGATACAAATTTTGGATTGCGAGTGAGTGTACAGTCGTAGAGAGTAATAGTAATCATCCACATTAGAGTGACTCGTGTGTAAACGTTTGACAGCTTAATTATAATTCCTTCTGTTCGAATAGTTAGCTGAGAAACTTTTCAATAATTAACCAGGTTGAATTAAGCAGCATCTATTAATTTACTACAAGCAGCTACTCACTCACAACAACAAGACACACACACACACAACTTACAACAAGCACCTATACTCACTCACTATTCAAAACAAAAAAACACACACACACACATACACACCTTCTAATTTACAACAAGCACCTATTCACCTACTATTTAAAACAATAACAACACACACACACACACGTCTTCTAATTTACAACAAACACCTACTCACTCACTTTTCAAAACAACAACACACACACACACACGTCTTCCAATTTACAACAAACAGCTATTCACTCACTATTTAAAACAATAACACACACACACACAAACACACACACCTTTATATTTTCTACAAACAGCTATTCACTCACTATTTAAAACAATAACAATAACACACACACACAAACACACACACACACACGTCTTCCAATTTACAACAAACACCTATTCACCTACTATTTAAAACAATAACAAACACACACACACACACCTTTATATTTTCTACAAACACCTATATTCACTCACTTTTCAAAACAATAACACACACACACACACACACACGTCTTCTAATATACTATAAAAAAAAAACACCTATTCGCTAACAATTCAAAACAACAACAGAGAGAGAGAGAGAGAGAGAGAGAGAGAGAGAGAATGATTGCGTGTTTGTGTGTGTGTGTGTGTGTGTGAGGCAGATGGGAGAAATTGAGAATGACTGCGTGTGAGTGAGAGAGAGAGAGAATGATTGCATGTGTGTGTGAGGGAGAAAAAGAGAGAGACAGAGGGAGAATGACTGCGTGTGTGAGAGAGAAAAAGAGAGAGACAGAGGGAGAATGACTGCGTGAGAGAGAGAGAGAGAGAGAGAGAATGATTGCATGTGTGTGAGAGAGAGAGATAATAACTGCTTGTGTGTGTGTGTGTGTGTGTGAGAGAGAGAGAGAGAGAGAGAGAGAGTAACTGCTTCTGTGTGTGTGTGTGTGTGTATATATATATATGCGCGCGCGACAGAGGGAGAACAACCAACTGAGAGAGAGAGAGAGAGTGAGAGAGAGAAAATCACACACACACACACACACACTGACACACACACACACACACACAGTACGGTCTTAGCAGTGACATCGACCAGACATACACCTCTACTCTCTCTCTCTCACTCATCACACACACACACACACACACACACACACAGGGGTAATCACAATACCTGCAGTACGGTAAGGTGTGTGGTTGGTTGGTTGGTTGGTTGTAAGACTCTCACCTCGTGTCTTTGTGGTCGTGAGTTCGAGACTGTAAAATAAAAAAAAATATATTGGGAGATTATAATATTATTCTAAAAATTTATTATTATTATTATTATTATTATTATTATTATTATTAGTGTTATTATTATTATTATTATTATTATTATTGTTATTATTGTTGTTATTAGTATTAGTATTTTTATTTTTATTTTTATTTTTATTTTTATTATTATTATTATTATTATTAAAACAAAGGTAAGGTATTGTTGTGTACAGTTGTGGTATAATGTTGATGTGAGATTGATAAAAGACCGAATCTATAAGCCTTGAAGATGGAGAAGGTGATAGAGAGTTGGAACAGTAAACACGAAGGAAATAGAAGGAAAGGAGGGACAGGGAGAAGGTGATAAAGAGGTGGGATAGGAAGGAAAGAAGAGACAGGGAGAAGGTGATAGATGTAAAGGAGGGACAGGGAGAAGGTGATAAAGAGGTGGGATAGGAAGGAAAGGATGGACAGGGAGAAGGTGATAGATGGAAAGGAGAGACAGGGAGAAGGTGATAGATGTAAAGGAGGGACAGGGAGAAGGTGATAAAGGGGTGGGACAGGGAGAAGGTGATAGAAGGAAAGGAGGGACAGGGAGAAGGTGATAAAGAGATGGGACAGGGAGAAGGTGATAGAAGGAAAGGAGGGACAGGGAGAAGGTGATAGATGGAAAGGAGGGACAGGGAGAAGGTGATAGAAGGAAAGGAGGGACAGGGAGAAGGTGATAGAAGGAAAGGAGGGACAGGGAGAAGGTGATAGAAGGAAAGGAGGGACAGGGAGAAGGTGATAGATGGAAAGGAGGGACAGGGAGAAGGTGATGGATAGGTGGGACAGGGAGAAGGAAATAGAAGGAAAGAAGGGACAGGGAGAAGGTGATAGAAGGAAAGGAGGGACAGGGAGAAGGTGATAGATAGGAAAGGAGGGACAGGGAGAAGGTGATAGAAGGAAAGGATGGACAGGGAGAAGGAAATAGAAAGAAGAGGAGGGACAGGGAGAAGGTGATAGATGGAAAGGAGGGACAGGGAGAAGGTGATAGAAGGAAAGGAGGGACAGGGAGAAGGTGATAGAAGGAAAGGAGGGACCCCAAGCCTGTCCCCCCTACTCCCGCACCCCCCTAAACCCCCCCCCCCCAAACCTGTCCCCCTATTCCAGCACCCCTCAAAACCCCCCCAAGCCTATCCCCCTACTCCCGCACCCCCCAAACCCCCCCATAGCCTGCCCCCTACTCCCGCAACCCCCAAAACCCCCCCATAGCCTACCCCATACTCCCGCACCCCCCAAAACCCCCCCCTCAAGTCTATCCCCTACAA
>JAWQEG010001982.1:22500-43075 GCA_033782935.1 Petrolisthes cinctipes | reverse complement strand
GTGAGGCTGGGGTTTAGGGTTGAAGGAAGGGGGGGGACGAGGTTGGGGTTTAGGGTGGGAGGTGGAGGTGAGGCTGGGGTTTAGGGTTGAAAGAAGGGAAGTGTGGTTGGGGTTTAGGGTTGAAGGAAGGTGGGGACGAGGTTGGGGTTTAGGGTGGGAGAGGGGAGTGAGGCTGGGGTTTAGGGTGGGAGAGGGGAGTGAGGCTGGGGTATAGGGTGGAAGGGGACGAGGTAAGGTTGGGGTCGAGCCAGGAAACAGTTGCCTTCCATCCCATTATACACCACTGTGGCTGTGTTAATTAAGAGGGGGTCATTTCGTGCATGTGGTTAAACTCAAGGGGGCGACTGATTCCCTCAAACTATACTACAAAACAGATCCCCTGCTCGTGTTTACATGTTTCCTGGCATTGTTTGGAGGAATTAGTAGCCTTCCAATTAGACCACAAGAAATGAATCCCCTACCCTTTGTAAAACAGTTGATATCATATGACGTCTGTGATTTTGACGTCATATGCCTTTTTCTGTGATTCTGACGTCTTCTTCTGATATTATGACGTCATTTGCTTTCTTCTGTTATTATGACGTCATTTGCTTCTGTGATTATGACGTCATTTGCTTCTTCTGTTATTATGACGTCATTTGCTTCTTCTGTTATTATGACGTCATTTGCTTCTTCTGTTATTATGACGTCATTTGCTTTCTTCTGTGATTATGACGTCATTTGCTTCTTCTGTTATTATGACGTCACTTGCTTTCATCTGTGATTACTACCAAACGATTTTCCTTTTCAATTCATAAAGTAACGCCAGGAAAGTCCCCGTTTGGGTAAGATTATATTGGTGAACTGGAGGCTACATATTCCCTCAGATAAACACGAGTAATAACAGAAAATATCAACAACAAGTGTATTGTACTGTCGGCGGCAAAAGTCGTATCGCCTCACTTATTAGCGTTTACGAAAGGATAACAGCATACACGATAATAATAATAATCTAACCAACATATTTTTCACCAACACAGAATTACAAGATCCAGGCAGGAGGAAATTAGTAAACTACTCTGGGTTTACATTTTAGGAGCCTGTGAGTGAAGCTTAATAATATTTCCATACTGTGCTTCATGACTTGGCAGATGTGGCGACACGATTTGTGCATAATTTCATGACAATTGGGAATAAAAAAATAAATAAAAAAAAATCATCAGTGGCCTCCAGTCCCTGTGCATGATAAGTTATTTTTTTCTGTTTTGTCGCTGCTTTACGTAAGGATATCTTCACTATCAACCACATTGTGTCGCTTTACGTAAGGATATCTTCACTATCAACCACATTGTGTCGCTTTACGTAAGGATATCTTCACTATCAACCACATTGTGTCGATTTACGTAAGGATATCTTCACTATCATCCACATTGTGTCGATTTACGTAAGGATATCTTCCCTATCATCCACATTGTGTCGATTTACGTAAGGATATCTTCCCTATCATCCACATTGTGTCGATTTACGTAAGGATATCTTCCCTATCATCCACATTGTGTCGATTTACGTAAGGATATCTTCCCTATCATCCACATTGTGTCGATTTACGTAAGGATATCTTCCCTATCATCCACATTGTGTCGATTTACGTAAGGATATCTTCCCTATCATCCACATTGTGTCGATTTACGTAAGGATATCTTCCCTATCATCCACATTGTGTCGATTTACGTAAGGATATCTTCCCTATCATCCACATTGTGTCGATTTACGTAAGGATATCTTCCCTATCATCCACATTGTGTCGATTTACGTAAGGATATCTTCCCTATCATCCACATTGTGTCGATTTACGTAAGGATATCTTCCCTATCATCCACATTGTGTCGATTTACGTAAGGATATCTTCCCTATCATCCACATTGTGTCGATTTACGTAAGGATATCTTCCCTATCATCCACATTGTGTCGATTTACGTAAGGATATCTTCCCTATCATCCACATTGTGTCGATTTACGTAAGGATATCTTCCCTATCATCCACATTGTGTCGATTTACGTAAGGATATCTTCCCTATCATCCACATTGTGTCGATTTACGTAAGGACATCTTCACTATCATCCACATTGTGTCGCTTTACGTAAGGATATCTTCACTATCATCCACATTGTGTCCATTTACGTAAAGATATCTTCACTATCATCCACATTTTGTCGATTTACGTAAGGACATCTTCACTATCATCCACATTGTGTCGATTTACGTAAGGATATCTTCACTATCATCCACATTTTAGTCAGCGTGGTAAGAAGAGATCGATAGCACTGTACAGACGCGGAAGTGTAAGGCAGGGGATTATAACACGTGTCTTACCCTTTGAGCTCAAGTTGTTTACATTATCGGTGTGTTTGGTTCGTATATATAGAGAGAAGCATGTAAGAAAAGTCATGGATTATGTGATGATGGTATCGGGTATGTATGTATGCATGTATGTATGTATGTATGTATGTACAGTACGATGGCTCAATAAACACTATACATCGATCCATCCATCGTTCCAGTCATCGTCATCAGACTCATTGCTTAATCCACGATCTTTCTTGCGTGGTGGAGGGATGGTAAGAAAAAGAGAAAAACTGTAACTCTGATTAAAGTGAAGTCAAGAGTGAAAAGATCGAGCTTGTGGGAGTTTAATGATTAATCCGAAGGTCAGAGAGAGAGAGAGAGAGAGAGAGAGAGAGAGAGGAGGGGAAGATTATTGATAGAAGAAATAGAGTCAGACAAAAAGAGAGAAAAGAACACCCTAAGTTATTGACAGAGTACAGAAAGAATAGAATAAACATGTTGTAAAGAAAATCAATAAAAAATTTATCCGGGGTATTGGTGACGAGAGACGAAAAAAAAAAAAAAAAAAAAAATAGAAAACCTCGGGTGGAAAGGGCATAAATAATAGTGTTTTTTTTTTCCAGGCCCTGGAGAGTGAGTGGAGGAGACAGATAGAACTCAAAGGATCGGTGGCATAGTAAACCAATACCCGAGGGGAGAAGAGATGAGAAGGAGGTATAGGGAAGAGCAGGCAGGCAGGCTGGTTGGTTGGTTGGTTGGCTGGCTGGAGGGTGGGTGAGTTCTACTGCATTATGCCCGTGTCATGAAATATGTGTGGCCATGTCTCTGGAGGTGGTGGTGGTGGTGGTGGTGGTGGTGAGTTGACCCCATGGAGTAGGTCCTGATCAGATGGATGTTTTCTTGGGAGGGCCACGCACGTCAGGGAGGAAGGGCCCCAAAATAATGCAGGGATGGGAAGTCAAGGAAGAGGTGTAGTTGCTGCTCTTTGTGTGTGTGTGTGTGTGTGTGTTTTCTTAGGAGAGAAGCGAGATGGCAAGGCAAGGGATAGGAAGGTCAAAGATGCATAGGTGGGAAGGGCAAGGAAAGGGGATGGAGATAGAAACGATACATCAAGGAATGGGATAGTTTGGTCAGGTGGCATGGTAAATATTAGTGAAAGGTGGGAAAGACAGGAAGGAAGGGGAGTGGAGATAGAAATTAAATGACTAGGAATGGGATAGGAAGGTCAGGTGAGGGATGGTATATGGCCAGGAGGGATAGTCAGGGATGGGAATGACAGATGAGGATAGAAACAAAACGTTTATATATAGGGCTGTCCATACTATAAATACTCAATCATATAATTATATAGCGTCAGGATAGCACAAGATAGTAAGAAACAGATCCACCAGTCCTCGCCACACCACATTACTAAAAAAAAAAAAAAAAAAAAAAAAAAGCGTCAGGATATCACAGGAGAGTAAGAAACAAATCCGTCAGTGCTCTCCACATGACCGAAACAACACGTCAGGATATGGTAGGGTAGAAATCAAACCAACATTCTTCCATCGACACGACCTAAACAAAGAGAACCAGACCAATCTATAGAGTCAATCCGGCTCGCTTGCACTCCACCCATAACTCCGCTTCATGGCACCTTTTGAGGTTTGGTGAGTGCTTTAACGGGAGTGGGTCGGGCACCTGTCACTGCTCTGGCACTCCCCGTATCCCTCCCTCCTTTTGTGAAAACAGAGAGTTCACTACCGCTGCGGTAGATATATATATATATATATATATATATATATATATATATATATATATATATATATATATATATATATATATATATATATATATATATATATATATATATATATATATATATATACACACATTCTTGCAGAAAGACACACAAAATACGAATATACGTATGCATTGATAGGCTAGACTTACTTACTCATGTATAGGCATATGCTCACTCGTGTACATACATATTGCGTTAGCACACACACACACACACAAACACACACACACACACAGACCGCACCCCAGGAAAGCAAAAGCAAAAACAACGGATCCATGTTAGAAATGCATGGAAATGTTAAACTTGCACCACCACGCTCGGTAGTGAATAATACAGCGAAAAAATAATAAAATGCGAACAAAAGGAAACGCCCCCTAAAAGGTTTTGCCCAAAAAGTTGACTTTGTGGTGTATACTTTTTTTTGTATACCGCTTTTAACTGTTGCAGACCCCCCCCCCCCTTCTCTCTCTCTCTCTCTCTCTCTCTCTCTCTCTCTCTCTCTCTCTCTCTATGTCTCTCGTTCTCTCTCTTTTCCTGTTAGTCATTCACCCGTCTCCACCAGCCACTGTGGTATGGACCAGCTTCTCTCTCTCTCTCTCTCTCTCTCTCTCTCTCTCTCTCTCTCTCTCTCTCTCTCTCTCTCCTGAGTGTAACCACTAACTCTTTTTGTACCCAATGTCTCAACGTACACAATCATATATATTTTACTTTATATGACTCTCATAATCATTGACCTTTAATATGTACACAGCTTCAGTATCATTTTATTTGTACACAGCTGCAGTATCATTATTATTCATTCTGTGTTTTTTATATCATTTATTTACTTTATATCACTTTCATAATCATTGACTTCTAATTTGTACATAGCTTCAGTATCATTATTATTCATTCTATTTTTTTTTTAATTGGATGTCTTACTGAATCTTAGTTGATGAAAAATATTGACACATTTTCTTTAATTAGTAAGATTCGTATCCCGAGAATTACTTCACCGATCTCCCTGTGAAGTTCGTTCAAATAATGCATATCATTTCAAGATTTGGACTAGCTGAAAAAAAGTAATAAATAATCAGTATAAAATAAATAAATAAAATAAGATAACCCAAAAAATTTTATCGAACGTTTTCTTTACTATCGGAACTACACAATTATTCATGTTACGGTTTACCGAGAAATGTATCAGAGCACAACAATGGAAAATATAGCAACACACACACAATGCTTGGAAAAACATGGCATCAGAAGGGCACCTCCCTCACTACACGCGAGTCTTGTGTGTGTGTGTGTGTGTGTGTGTGTGTGTGTGTGTGTGTACCTTGTGACCAGAACACGTGCACTTGATTCCTGGGTACGAGTGAGTAGAGCAGAAGGTATACATTTTTTCCAGGGTGTATGACTGACTTTCCTCTGACCGTCTGAATAAAATTATATATACAGTATACAGGACGTTTGACCGTGACTGTACAACAATGCGATTCGTGTGCTTTTGGTGGAACGACTCCAAAGTCCCCGAGTATTATTTTGTTACATTGGAGTGCCATGATTCCTCCAAAGTATGCCAGGACACAGGACCAGATTAATAAAAATAATGGTGGCCTGTTGCTTGGAATAGTTTGGTGGAATCAGTTTTTCCAGATTTACCACCTGGATGTTTTCGTCCTTTGTGTCTAAATGTTTGATACAGGGAGCAAGACCAATAGACTAGTATTCTATTGGTCTTGACAGGGAGTACATACATACATGCAGTTTGTATCGAGTGTACAACAGGTCAAGAATGAAACTATTACACTTGGGTATTTCTGTCAGGGAATAGGATTTTGCTACTTAAGATTGGTCGACTGTGTTTGCATCTTCCTTTGTTTTGATACAGGGAGTAGATACCTTCAGTTTGTATCATGTGTACAACTAACTGATCAAGAATGAAACTGTTACTCTTTGGTAATTGTGTGTGTCAGGGAACAGGATATTAAGTTTGACTGAGGTCGTATTTTCGTTTGTCTCCTGATAAGTTCTTATACAATAAAATCTCAGCTTGAATTTTGATTTTGTTCGGTTTGTTTGTTTCCCTATTTATTTATTTATTTATTTGTTTTGTTGATATGATTACGCAAGAATTTATGTGTGGATGTTTACGATTTTTATTTTTACAAAATAGTAGGGTATTGACTCCTCCAAACAGTGCTACAAAACAACAGACTCCCATAGTACAAATCTGCTGTGTGGGACATTATGAAAGAAACCAGAGTCTGCAATATGGCCACAACACATGGAGGAAAACTAACCTCTCTTCCTTTCCTCGATCCCACACCACGAACGAAAGCTTTCCAAGGCCTACTGACTGATTTTATTTTCCAAGTGTAACAGTGTACCATATGTAAATCCACCCCCCACTCACCCACAAGGCTATTTGGTTGAACACGTATTTCCCATGCAAATCCACTCACTCTCACTCATCCACAGCATAGTAACAAATCCACACGCAGCCCAACCAGCCACACACACACACTCTCCAACACACACACACACACACACACGTTCCTTCAGAGTCGCCTCGTAAGCCTCCATCCACGTGGGAATGAATGCTTCTTTCCATGAGCCGCATTTTTATTTACAATTTCCCCCTCCCTGAAAATTTGCAAACACACATACACACACACACACACCATCCCCTTCCCAGTTAGAACATTTGCAAACACACACACACACACACACACACACACACACACACTCTCCAATTCACCATCTTCCCATTTGCACACACACACACACATACATACGAACCAGCACACCAACACCCCCACCCTCCCGTCCATCCATCCATCCATCCATCCATCGGTCTTCCGTGATAAATCGAGAATTTCTTGCGGTCACGCGGCATGAAGGATGGGTAGCATCAGTCATTGGTCACCGCTGGGAAGGGTTGATATTTCTCAGTCTCGCTTCAGTGGGTAAAATTCACACACACGCACATATCATCTGGTAGGGGTGGGGTAGGGTGGGGAGGGAAGGGGAATGGTGGGTAGGGGACACGAGGGGAGGGGTAGCGAGGGAAGGAAAGAGTGGGTAGGGGACGAGAGGGGAGGGGGTCGGTCGTCGCTGCATCTCCTCTCTTTCTTTTGCATTTCACTCGAGCAAGGTGCCCTAGTTTCAGTGATAAAAAAGCGCTCTCGCACATAAACACATAGGCGCCCGCACGCGTGTGCGTGTGTGTGTGTGTGTGTTTGTTTGTTTGTTTGAGAGAGAGCGGGCGATTTTTTCACTGAACTGTGTGTGTGTGTGTGTGTGTGTGTGTGTGTGTGTGTGTGTGTGTGTGTGTGTGTGTGTGTTAATTGGCACGCACGTTTTGTTGGATAAAGGGAATAATAGTGTGTGGGGCTTCAGAGATACCGTAATATACCCTCCAGCCATATTTCCTATTTATATAATTGTGATAAATTTCGTACGCAGGCATCAGGAGGGAGGGAGGGAAAAGGGACTTGGAAGTTGCATTTACTCACTACCTCCAAATTTACACAGTCACAAACACCAAATTCTTACAAACCTAATCTTTAAAATATCTTCGCTACATTCACATCCTACACTTATGTCCAGTACCGTCGACAGTAGCCTACATTGGAGGGACACTGAATCATACAAACAATGCCACGAAACGGAGCCCCTATTCGGAACATTGAGGTGATTATTTTGTTTGCTAGGAGTGGGCGGAGGAATCAGTAGCTCTCACGTTTCGTTTCAATTGCCTTTTCTAACCTCCAGAGAACTCCAGACTGTCAGGCTAATCCTCCATTGCCACGACAAGCCAAGGATTACAAAGATTACACCCAAAATATTTGACACTAGACTTTCATACACATAATTAATATACTCTAGAGGAGAATTCAGTATGGGGTGAATGTCAACAACTCATGCAAAATCCCACAATATTTTCGTCTGCCATTATTATTATTATTATTATTATTTTTTTTTTTTTTTTTTTTTTTTTTTTCATTCATATAATTATACTCTAGAAGAGAATTCAGTCTGGGGTGAATGTCAACAACCCATGCACAATCCCACACACAATCTTTTCGTCTGCCATTATTTTTTGTTTTCATTCACATAATTATACATTCATATACGAGTACAACTGCGATTACACTTTTATTATTATATGTTTCCAGTCCATTTCAATTTCCAGTACATTTTAATTTCCAGTACATTTTAATATCCAGTACATTTTAATATCCAGTACATTTTATTTTCCAGTACATTTTAATTTCCAGTACATTTTAGAACATTAACTTAAGGAGAGATTCCCATGTTGGTTGGTAAATTGGGAAGGCTACTGATTCCTCCTAACTATGCCACAAAACACACGCCCTCAGTTGTAATAATAAGGGATCCATTTCGTGGCATAGTTTGGAGGAATCAGAGACCTTCCAATTCACCAATAAAAGAATCTCTCCATAAGGGTGAAATTTTGTGTTGGTAAATCTGGAGTAACTGAATCCTCCAAACTATTCCAAGCAACAGAACACCATTATTTTTGTTCATCTGGTGGTCCTGTTTCCTGGCATACTTTGGAGGGATCAAGGCACTCCAATGTAACAAAAGTGAATTACCCCCTTAAAGAACTTTGCATACATTCTTATAATCATAATAATATTGCATACATATTCACTTTAGTTTCCCAGAACATTATTATAAATATTTCACCTATAAACGGAAGCAGAAGAACGAGATACTCCATCATTCCTCTGAAAAAAAAAGAAGAAAATAAAAAACACAGAAATAGAACCAGTTTAGATTTATGTGCGTCAACTGCCAGAGGAACATTAGAGGGAATACCCATGAAAAATACCAGTGATTTATTGGGCTTCATGAGGCACTGTGTTTGTCACCATGATACAGGACATTTATGACTTGGTATTTACCATTTATAGCTTGGTATATAATAAGCTTTTATGGCTTGGTATTTAACATTTATGGCTTGGTATTTAGCATTTATGGCTTAATATTTAGCATTCATGGCTTGGTATTTTATATTTTTAGCTTGGTATATAGCATTCAGGTTCTGTGCTCAAAATCAGACACTTGAACTTATCCCCACTGAGAGAAAAGTTAAGTGAAAAAACTGTGGACGGTAAATTGGAGCTGATTCCTCCAAGCAATACCAGGAAACAGATCACCTCAATGTAGTTTCTAATAGGGCAGCTGTTTCGTGGCAGAGTCTGGAGGAAACAGTAGCCATCCAGTTTGCCAAAAAGAGCTTCTCTCCTTAAGGGAGTAATTCACTTTTGTTACATTGGAGTGCCATGATTCCTCCAAAGTATGCCAGGACACAGGACCAGATTAATAAAAGTAATGGTGGCCTGTTGCTTGGAATAGTTTGGAGGAATGAGTTGCTCCAGATTTACCACTAACATTGTACCAACCCCTCCATTGATGACGTCATTACATACATACACTACGGCCATTGGTGACGTCATAAACACACACAGATTCATTTTTTCATCAATTCCAAATCACAGAGGTAAATATAAACAAACCATACATTTATTCCCATCAATAGCCATCAATAATCAAGGGAAATAAAATCTGATATCGTAGTTGAGGCTTGTCTTACACATTTTACTATCCATGGCAATATATTTTCCATCGGTATAATAATATTGGTGTAAATTTGATTCAACTGTAAATATTTCACCTTCAGTAGTCGTCAATAGTCATGAAAAAAGAACAATATAATAATAAAAAATAAAAAAATGTTAATGTTCTTTTTACATCCCTGACAATATTTCCCTGCTCAAAATTAATGTTATGTGTTGGTGTTTATTATTCTAAGATTTATTATTATTATTATTAAGGGGAGTATCAATTAAAAAAAGTTATCTTACATCCCTGTCAATATTTTCTAACTCTAAATTAATATTGGTGTTTATTTGATTCATATTAGGCCTGATGATTGTGTAAAAGGAAATATATATAAAAAAGTTTCTTACATCCCTGTCAATATTTTCTTTCTATGAATTAATGTTGGTGTTTATAATTATGTTTCATGTTAGGCCTGATGGTCGTGTAAAAGGAAATAGAAATAAAAAAAATTATCTTTCATCCCTGTCAATGTTTTCCTGATGATCGTGTAGAGTGAAATAAATAGGTTATCTTCCCCTCTGGCTACCGACGAACTAAACCTTAATATCCAAACTTATGAGGAGGAGGAAGTGGAGAAAGAGGAAGGGGAAAAGGAGGAGGACGAGGTTGAGGAAGGATTAGAAATAAAAATGAGGAACCAGAAAGAGAAGGAGGAGGAGGAGGAGGATGTTGAGGAGGGAATAAAAGTTTAGATGAAAGGGGAGAATGAGAAGATAAAATTAAAGGAATAGGAAGCAAAAGAAGAGACCAGTAGTTAAATGAGAAGAAAGAACGGGGGTCAAACAACAGAAAAAAATATATTGTACCTATTTAGATGGTGTGTATATAAATAATTATGTGTGGTGCCTATAATCTGAACTGAGGAAAATAAGAATCTATACCGGTAGTCAAACACCAGCCAGAAGACGGGAAATTGAATGAGAAGAAAGAGCTGTCGTCAATCTACAGCCAAAAATATATTAGACTTATTTAGGAGGTGTGTACGTGGGGCCTATAATCATCTAACCCGAGGGAAAGGAGTGGGAGCTTATAGGAGTGGAAGAGATGGGCAGAAATCACTAAGTTATTCAGCACTGTTAAGTAATAAATGAAGGGAGGAGAGGCAGGCAGGTTTCAAGGCATACCATAGGGCAGAGGGGAAGTTATAATGAGAGTTCCCAGCGTGCCTCACACACCAAATAATTAAGACAACCTAAATGTTTCTCTCTTCTACTTCATATGCACACATTTTTTATTTTATTATTATTATTTTCTTTTTTTTGGGGTGGGGGGCGGGAGGGGTTAGTTGGAGTGGGTGGGGGGTTCGTTGTTTTTTTATTTTACTTTCTTGGGTAACCCGTTATTAAATAGCGTTTGGTTCGTGGTGGTATTCATAGAGTGTACGGTGTATGTATGTATGTATGTATTATGTTATGGACATTACCGTATCTCATGGTATGCAGTATGAACAGAAATTATATCTATCTCTTTAGTCTTTTCAAACACAAGCCTGTAAACCCACACATGGGAATAATACACTTGCCTTTATGCATTATTATTTCAGGCAGTACACACAATTATATGCATTGTTCAAACATAAAAAAATAATTAATAAAGGAATTAATTAACAAATAAATAAAAAATGAATGAATAATTGAATAAAAATACAAGTGTTTAAGACTGTAACTCCAGAAACTTTACAGAGAAGACTTCAACTGGTACAGAAAACATGTATAAATTCTGATGCGTCAAGTTTGGTTTAATATGAATACTTTACTGTGTGTGTGTGTGTGTGTGTGTGTGTGTGTGTGTGTGTGTGTGTGTGTGTGTGTGTGTGTGTGTGAGTGTGTGTGTGTGTGTGTGTGTGTGTGTGTGTGTGTGTGTGTGTGAGTGTGTGTGTGTGTGTGTGTGTGTGTGTAGGATCTTAGTCTCTTCGCTCATAAGGACAGTCATTGTGAAAAGTTCCCATTCGTTGCACACTAGAGGTCACGTTACTGGTGTTAATTCATAGTTTATTATAATTAACATCTTAAATACATACAAAATAAATTATAGGGCTGGAGAAACCAAACCATTCTCCGCTCATGACCAATCGTAAACACATAAACAAATACACAAACAAGGAAAAGAAAAGGGAAAGGGGTTTTGTTATATACTGAAAATGACTTAATATTAAGACGTATATATTAGGACCTAAATCTGTAATCCATAATTAGATCTTGCTTGAAGCTGAGATGTGTGTGTGTGTGTGTGTGTGTGTGTGTGTGTGAGGGGCGGATGGGAGGAAGGGAGGGGAGATGTTAGGTAGGGAGGGGGTACTGGAGGAAAGGAAGGGGAATGGGAGGAATGTAGGGGAGATGTTAAGAAGGAAAGGGAATGGGAGGAAGGGAGGGTGGATGAGAGGAAGGAAAGGGAATGGGAGAAAGGGAAGGGGTACTGGGGTAAGGGAGGAGTGATGGGAGGAAGGATGGGGGAGACGAGAGAGAGGAGTAGAAGGAGGGGGAGGGGGGCAGTCCCCTTTCACTCGGGTGCAGGAAAATAAAAACTTGATAAAAAAGATTAGGACCCAAAAAACTTGCAGGCTCTCGGTTTATGATTATAATAGTATAGAGGCGGCATACCAACCCTATGACGTAAATTGCATACCACCCTCAGTTATTTAAGGGACCTTGTGATGTAGTCAGAAAATTGGAGGTAAATGAATCCTACAAATGTTGCCACGAAACCCCATTTATATAGAAGGAGCTTGTTACGTGGCATAGTTAGGAGGAAACAGAAGCATCCATTTTTCATACATGATCACAGGGTCCTTAAGGGAATAATATACTTGTGATATGTGCGTACATTAGAGCGTTTTTATTCCTCCAAAATATGCCAGGCAACACTGCAATAGGACCAGATGAATACAAAAAATTTTGATATAACGTTGGCCTGCTGCTCGGAATAGTTTGAGGGAATCAGTTGCTTTAGATTTATCATACCCTTTTTTTTTAACCACAACCTCGGGACTGTAGGCTGTCAGTATCCCGTGACTTTTGCGAGGCCCCGAGATTATTGGGTGTCGCAGTAGATGAGACAGTGGAGCTTCGTGGTGATGTTGGTACCGTAGCTTGTCTTCTGTCCCACTAGATGACCACACCTTATTTATACACGTCACTTTCAGGGGAGAGCAGCTACACCGTCACTCACAACATCTTGGAATATGGTCGGGCATCTTCTATGCTGTGAGTTGACGACGATGCAGGAGGTATTTTCTTGACGGGTCGGATATTTGACGGACAGCAAGAACCATCGAATCACCTCGGAAAATCCCCAGTCGTTTCTCGTGGACTCGAACCAGGGCCCATGGCATTCGCAGTCCGTTGCTGTATCCCCTCTGCTACCTCCAAAATATGCTAGGAAACAGGACCAGATTAAAAAAAAATAATGTTGTCCCGTTGCTTGGAATAGTTTAGAGATATCAGGAGCTCCAAATTTACCACCAACACTGTACTATATCCCATTAATATATAGATACAAGTACTACAGTGATAATAAGGTCAGTAATATTACAGTAGTTAAGAGATTTGTGGTGTTGTAAAGAGGTTTGTGGTGAGGTGTTTATTAATCTCAGGCGGTGCAAGAATATAAGATGGATACCAAACAATTTATATAAGGGAAAATCTCTTGTTAGTAAATTGATGGGCTACTGCTTCCTCCTAACTATGCCAGAAAACAAACGCCCTCAATGGTACTAATAGGGGATCTGTTTCATGACATAGCTGGGAGGAATCAGTAACCCTCCAATTTACCAAAAAGAAAATCTCCCCTTAACGCAGGATGAAGTTGTGGGGACGAATAGATAAATAGATAATGTTGGTTGATGAAAGATAATTATATATAATGATTATGAAACGCGGTTGATGACCTTAATTAAGGACCCTGTGATCGTGTATGAGACTTGGTGGCTTCTGATTCCTCCTGACTATGCCACGAAACAAGCTCCTTCAATATAGGTGGTGTTTCGTGGCAATGTTTGTAGGACTCACTAACCTCCAATTTTCTGACTACATCATGGGAGTCCCTGAAGGTGGTTATACACTTTTGGTACATTGGAGTGCCTTGATTCCTCCAAAGTATGCCAGGAATCAGGAACAGATGAACATAAATAATGGTGGCCTGTTGCTCGAAATAATTTGGAGGAATAATTTGCTACAGAATTACCAACACTGTGCTATCCCCTTAATTAATTTTATTAGGTATATGGTATAGGGACGTGGATTGCTTAGACCAACCAGAGTATTATTGACAATTTATATTCTAATAACATTTTTATATATTCTAATAATTCGCTTACATTTCATTATTTCCGGCGATGTGTGAAAACCTGAGGGTGGGAAGGAAAGAGTTGGTGTACAGTCAAGAGCACTAATAAGTATCCAGGTGTGCTTCGAATACCTAGAGACAGTAAATAAATACACAATAATATCTCCATTGGAATTTGTTCGTTGGTGAATTGGACTGTTCAAAGCTTCAATCCAAGCTGTATACTTATTAGTGCTCGTGACTGTACACTCGCGATCCAAAATATATATATATCCAGGCTTGCTTCGAATAGCCTGATCGAATATTAAACGAGCTCAAACAATAAATATGAAACTGTAAAAGCATTGTAATTGGTTCACTAATATATATGTCAAAGGAATCGAAACTTCAACTAGACCTGGATACAAATTTTGGATTACGAGTGTACAGTAGGTGACAAAAGTACATACACTGGTGCTAGACGTGGGTGGACAGACTGGCAAAAAAAAAAAAAAAAAAAAAAAAAAAATTACGATAATGTAAAAATATGTTGGAATTTGTCTGGGTGGTGAGGGAGCGAGAGTCACGGAATTATGTGGTCGACTGTACATCCCGCCGAGACATGTCAAGACCCGAGACACGTAAACTTGGGTCCAAAAATAAAGATGGTACATGGAACGACAAGTACACACAGTCGCAAGCAAGAGTCTAGTCCCCTACCACCACTACCAGAGAGAGAGAGAGAGAGAGAGAGAGAGAGAGAGAGAGAGAGAGAGACACACACACACACACACACAGAGAATGTGTGTGTGTGTGTGTGTGTGTGTGTGTGTGTAATTTTGTTATAATCTATTCTATTTTATATGTATTTATTTACTTATTTATTTACTCGTTTATTTAACCATGAATTAGAATTGGTAGTGGGGACAATAAATAAAATATATCCATCTAAAGTTCCCACGAGAATCATATAGGTACTGGGCGAGGTTAAAGTGTTGGAGAATAATTATAAGCTATCCACCCAGAGTTCCCCCCACGAGAGTAATGTTATGCAGAGTTAATTAATGGGAGGATACAATGTTGGTCAATCTGGAGTCAATTATTCCCCCCAAACTATTCCAAGCAACAGGGTACTATTATTTTTTGTCCCTCAGGTCCTGTTTTCTGGCATACTTTGGAGGAATCAAGGCACTCCAATTTACCAAAAGTATACTCTCCCCTTAATTAAACTGGTGATTGGAGAATAATAATATATCCATCTAAAAAAAGTTTCTATGAGAGTACTGACTTAATTGGGTATACAGAGATTATAACCATCTACAGTTGCCTACGAGAGTCGTGTACGTATTGGGTGGAGGTAAACGAATACTCACACCACCACGAGTTAAAGTGACTAAACTGGCAGCTGCTGTGGACACGACTTTAATTTGTGTGTGTTGGGGGACAAGAGTCAGACAACCAGGGACACGGGATCACAAACATTCGACATATAGACGGCCATCTCACCTCTCCTCACCTTTCCTTCATCTCTCCTCACCTTCCCCTCACCTCTCCCACCTTCCCTTCACCTCTTCCACCTTCCCTTCACCTCTCCCACCTTCCTCTCACCTCCCCCACCTTCCCTTCACCTCCCCCACCTTCCCTTCACCTCCCCCACCTTCCCTTCACCTCTCCTCCCTTCCCCTCATCTCTCCCACCTTCCCCTCATCTCTCTCACCTTCCCCTCACCTCTTCCACCTTCTCTAAAACTAAAATATAAACAGGAGATAATTTGTGTTTTTAAGTAACCGAATTTGATATGGTGTGTGTTTGTATCTTTGTCTATTTGTGTGTGTGTATTTTTAGCACTTTAAGACACTGCATCACAAACACTCACCTCTCCTCACCTCTCCTCAGACTCATAATAAAATAAAAACCGAAGATATTTTGTTGTACATCTTTATTTTTTTTTCTTTTACAACCGGAGATATTTTTATAACACTTTAAGACAAGGAAGGGATCACAAACAACACTCGACTTAGACAGCCAACCAACCTCTCCCACCTTCCCTCTCCCGTCTTCTCTCAGACCCGTGAAATAAACAAAACTGTAGATATTTTGTTGTTTCTTACTTTTATTTTCTCTTTTATAGTCGGATATATATATATATATATATATATATATATATATATATATATATATATATATATATATATATATATATATATATATATATATATATATATATATATATATATATATATATATATATATATAATTATATATAATTGTTTTCTTTCTTTTATAAACGGAGATAATTTATTGTGTATTTAATAATATATGTTCTCTCTTTTAACACAGAGCGGTTAGAAGGATTAAATACTTACTGACGACGTTATGTTTCAATCCCTTAAGGAGGCATAAATCACATTGTTTTGGGTAGTAAATCCGGAGCATATGATTCCTCCAAACGATTCCAGGCAACAGGATACCATTATTTTTCTTCATCCGGGTCTGTTTCCTGGCATACTTTGGAGGAATCAAGGCGGAGGCTCCAATCTTTCAAAAGTATACTATCCCCTTAAACCCCCATATATAAAAACCACACAAGAACGCACAGAAAGTAATGAATAAAGCAAAGTTTAGACTACACATGTAAATTTAACTGCATGTGGTGTGACTTTAATTTGTGTCTGTGTGTGTGTTTGTGTATTTGCAGGAGGTAAGACCGAGAGTAATTTCAATCAGGGGCTGGAGCAACATAAAATAATGAACACAAGAGATTTTAGGGTACACGTAAATTTAACTGCATGTAGTGTGACTTTAATCTGTGTCTGTCTGTGTGTTTGTTTGCAGGAGGTAAGACTGAGAATAATTTCAATCAGGGGCTGGAGCAACATTCACAACAACACAACTCGATAGAATAACGTGAGTGTTATCTTGTTTTGTAGGTCGGGGAGGATTAGCAGGAAACGAGTCTGGATTATGTAGGATTTCTCTCTCTGGAAACCCATTGTGCCACTACCTGTCCATCCAATGTCCATAAAGCGTACATACACAAACAAATATCCACCGACACATTCCTTTCCATTGTGCAAATAAATCAGTATTATATCAAACTATAATCTTATAACACCATACGTCAACTCAACCCCCTCAGTTAATATTATTATGAAGTGCTGCAAAATCATACACGTATTGTTCTTTATTACCAAGATATATACTACGATGGAAGGAAAGTGTTGGTGGATATTTGATTGTGGTTGTACATATATACAGGTTGTTTGTTTACCCAAGTCAGTCAGTCAGTTAGTCGGTCGGTCTTCTTCCTCCGTTCTTCATCCTCTGTTGTTTTCTAGTCAGTTTGATTTACTCGGTTCAAGGTTGTGGATGTTGTTGTTGTCTAATATTCTGTGGACTTGATATTTTTCTGTTTCAAATGCTCTTATTCATTCTTCTAGTGCTCTTTTCCTGTTTCAAATGTCTCTTTTAGTGCTCTTTTTCTGTTTCAAATGTCTCTTCTTATGCTATTTTTCTGTTTCAATTTCCTCTGCTTATACTTCTACTCTGTTTCAAATGCTTCTTATTATGCTCTTATTATCTTTCCCATCCCTCGTTTTTTATTATTATTATTATTATTATTATTTCCCTCTCGTGGATTGGATTAACACTAAATAAATTTATCCCAAATATTATTCGTCCTCAACTTTGATTTGATAAAGTTGTCTGACCATCAACATTACCTTATATAGTTTTCTGAATGTTCATGAAGTAAAGACATAATAAAATTGTATATAGTTTCTGAAAAAAAAAAAAAAAAATGGAGATACACAATTATTTTTTTGTACAGTGATGTGATGTTAGAATGTGCTATATATAAGTTACTGAAATTTATAGGGCCGTATGTACAATGAACGTTCTTGAATATGGTCCATGGTCAGTCTGTCACCCCTACCGCCACCCTGTCCTAATGAATATCGTAGTCACCTCTGTCACCCCTATCACCCTGTCACCACCATCACTTCTCCATTCTCCCTCCCTGGGTTTAACATCCTTCCTCCCTCTCTCCTTCCTTAGCTTTGACTCCCTGCTCCATTCCCTCTCCCTGACGCCCTCCCTCCCTTCCTCCCCTCTCCCTGCCCTCTCCCTGACCCTGACGCCCCCCCCTTCCTCCCTCCTCCCCACCTCTCCCTGACCCTGACGACCCCTCCCTTCCTCCCTGCCCTACCCCCTCTCCCTTACCCTGACGCCCCCCTCCCTGACCCTGACGCCCCCCCTTCCTCCCTCCTCCCCGCCTCTCCCTGACCCTGACGACCCCTCCCTTCCTCCCTGCCCTACCCCCTCTCCCTGACCCTGACGCCCTCCCTTCCTCTCTGCCCTACCCCCTCCCTGACCCTGACGCCCCCCTCCCTGACCCTGAAACCCCCCTCCCTGACCCTGAAACCCCCCTCCCTGACCCTGAAACCCCCCTCCCTGACCCTGACGCCCTTCCTTCCTCCCTCCCCCCTCTCCCTGACCCTGACGCCCCCCCTCCCTGACCCTGACGCCTCCCTCCCTGACCCTGACGCCCCCCTCCCTGATCCTGACGCCCCTCCCTTCCTCCCTGCTGTACCTCCTCTCCCTGACCCTGAAGCCCCCTCCCTTCCTCCCGGCCCTACCCCCCTCCCTGACCCTGACGCCCTCCCTTCCTCCCTGCCCTACCCCCTCCCTGACCCTGCCCCCTCCCTGACCCTGACGCCCCCCTCCCTGACCCTGACGCCCTCCCTTCCTTCCTCCCCCCTCTCCCTGACTCTGACGCTCTCCCTTCCTCCCTGCCCTACCCCCTCTCCCTGACTCTGACGCCCTTCCTTCCTCCCACCTCTCCCTTCTTCCCCTCTCCCTGACCATGACGCCCTTCCTTCTTCCCACCTCTCCCTCTCTTCCTCCCTTCTTCCCCACTCCCTCCCCCCACCTCTCCCTGATCCTGACGCCTTCAATTCCTCCCTCCTCCCCTCTCTTCCTCCCTTCTTCCCCACTCCCTCCCCCACCTCTCCCTGACGCCTTCAATTCCTCCCACCTCCCTCTCCCTTCTTCCCCTCTCCCTGCCCCCTCTCTCCCTCTCCCTCCCTGACCCTGACGACTTCAATTCCTCCCTGACCCCTTCCCCGGCCACCAGAGTGTAGGCTTCCATCACCGTCACAGCTGGTATGCAGGGGAGGTGGTGGTGGTGTGTCGTGTAGTGTGGGGGACGAGGCAGAGAACACCACGATAGATATATAGGCAGAATGATACACAGATAGATTGGTAGGTAGGTAGGTAGGTAGGTTAGAGAGGTAGGTGGGTGGGTTGGTGGGTTGGTAGATAGGTGGGTTGGTGGGTAGGTAGATAGGTAGGTAGGTGAGTTGGTGTGGTAGGTTGATAGGTAGGTAGGTGAGTTGGTAGGTAGGTAGATAGGTAGGTGAGTTGGTGGGTTGGTTGGTGGGTAGGTAGGTAGGTAGGTGGGTTGGTGGGTAGGTAGATAGGTAGGTAGGTGAGTTGGTGTGGTAGGTTGATAGGTAGGTAGGTGAGTTGGTAGGTAGGTAGATAGGTAGGTAGGTGAGTTGGTGGGTAGGTAGATAGGTAGGTAGGTAGGTGAGTTGGTGGGTAGGTAGGTAGGTAGGTAGGTGTTTTGGTGGGTAGGTAGGTAGATGGGTTGGTAGGTAGGTAGAGATAGATATATAGGCAGAATGATACACAGATAGATTGGTAGGTAGGTAGGTAGAGAGGTAGGTGAGTGAGTTGGTGGGTAGGTAGGTAGGTGGTTGAGTTGGTGGGTAGGTAGATAGGTAGGTAGGTGGGTTGGTGTGGTAGGTAGAGAGGTAGGTAGGTGGGTTGGTAGGTAGGTCGATAGGTAGGTGGGTGAGTTGGTGGGTAGGTAGAGATAGATTTATAGGGAGAATGATACATAGATAGATTGGTAGGTAGGTGGGTTGGTAGATATAGTAGAGATAGATATATACCTAGATTGAGGACAGACAGATAGATAGATGAATAGGTAAGTACGTAGGTAGATATAGATTTACCTAGATCGATGGGTAGACAGATAAATAAACAGATAGATAGATAGACATATGCATAGATACAATAGATAAAAAGGTACTGTTAAATTAGATGAAGAAACAGAGAAGAAATATGACGTAAATAAATATAGACTGAGAGTGAGAGGCAAGTGTGAGAAAGTGATTGTTGAACGGACGTGAAAACTGACACATGGAGAAAAAGATAAGGTAAAAGAATGGCAAGAATGAAGGGAATGTGAGAAGCAAACGGTGGAGAGAAGGAAGAGAGGGAAAGGAAGGGCGGAGGGAAGGAGAAAAAGTAAAGAGTTCGTTCGCATGGAAGAGGAGGAGGGGAGAACAAGAAGGGAAAAATGAAGATGGAGAAAAGTAAGGAAGTAAAAAGCAGCAATAAAAGAACGAGAAAAAGGGTGTTGAATGAGAAAAGAAAGTAGAAAAAGAAGAGGGACAAAGTACAGAGTATGTGTGTGTGTGTGTGTGTGTATGTGTGTGTGTGTGTGTGAAAGTGTGAAGGAGGGGCAGAAGGAAAGTCAAGAGTGAATGTCATATAGT
>JAWQEG010001982.1:15000-17500 GCA_033782935.1 Petrolisthes cinctipes | reverse complement strand
TCACCTCCACACAGTTGCTGTCTCTGTACAGGGGTCTCATCCACCCCTGTATGGAGTATGGCTCTCATGTGTTGGGTGGCTCAACATTCACGACTCTCCTGGACAAGGTGGAATCAAAGGCTTTTCGTCTTATCAACTCTCCTCTTCTTACTGATTCACTACAACCTCTCTCTCTTCGCTGCAATGTTGCATCACTTTCTTTCTTCTATCGCTATTACACTGGATATTGCTCTTCTGAATTCTCTCAATGTATGCTTGCTCCCCTCAGGACAGCATGCAACACTCACCAAGCCTCTCGTTCTCACCCATTTTCTATCCAACTCCCTAATGCAAGAGTTAACCGGTACTCTCAGTCTTTCATATACACAACTGGTCAACTCTGGAACACTCTACCTTCATCCATCTTTCCACCTTACTACGACTTATGTTCCTTCAAATGCAATGTGTCTAGGCATCTCGAACGAAATTGGACATGATTTTGGACACTCTAACTAAACACTACGCAGATGAAGACAATGAACGGGCTCACAGCCTTTAGTCCTCATCTTTTTGTATATATAATTTTTGTTTTTATATATGTGTATCTTCTTCTTCTTCTTCTTCTTCTTATTATTATTACTAGCTGCTCCGCCGCCCTTCGGGCGGCTAGGAGCCGCTAGCTCCTGCGGAGGGCTGGCGGCCTGCGGCCGCCCTTCCACCGCCCTTCGGGCGGTTTGGAGCAGATCGGGTGGTGGGTGGATAGAAGGAAGGGAAGGAGGGAAGGAAGGGGGAGAGGGAGGGATGGTTTAGTGGTTAGATAAAATAAATGGATGGATGGATGATTAGTAATAGAGGTGGGTGGGTGAATAATTGGAGGTATTAGTCGTTTTTAAATGTTTATTATATCAATCTTTCTCCCTCATTCAATAACTCCATCATTCTAATATTAGCATAATTAATAATATTTCCTTCTTTTTCTATTAATTGCGTCACTAAGCATTTTACTGAAGTGCCTCCTGGTAAACGACATTTTTCACGACTCCGGTTGACGACAATAAATATGGCAATATTGAAAATCAATTTGACAAAAGTGAAACTCTATAGGACAATAATGAGAATCAATATGACAATGGTGTTTGATACTGGAGCAGGAATCAAGAGCTCAAGAAAATATAGTACAAAATATTGGTATTTATTGAAAGAATTACCGTTTTCCCGGTAGTTTGCCCAGGTTAGGTCCCGGTAGTCTGATGCGGTCTAGGTAAGGTCAGGTAAGGTAACGTCAGGCTAATTTCAAAATGCCCCATTTGAATATGCCCTATCTTGGCAATAATGAAAATCAATTAGACAAAACTGAAACTCAATAGGACAATACTGAGATTCAATATGACAATGGTGTTTGATACCGTAGCAGGAATCAAGACGTCAAGAAAATAAGTTACAAAAATATTCTACCAATCAGAAAATAAATATGGCAATAATGAAAATCAATTTGACAAAACTGAAACTCTATAGGACAATACTGAGAATCAATATGACAATGGTGTTTGATACTGGATTACAAAAATATTCTACCAATCTGAAAATAAATATGGCAATAATGAAAATCAATTTGACAAAAGTGAAACTCTATAGGACAATAATGAGAATCAATATGACAATGGTGTTTGATACTGGAGCAGGAATCAAGAGCTCAAGAAAATAATGTACAAAAATATTGGTAATTATTGAAAGAATTACCGTTTTCCTGGTAGTTTGCCCAGGTTAGGTCCCGGTAGTTTGGCCAGGTTAGGTCCCGGTAGTCTGATGTGGTCTAGGTTAGGTTAGGTAAGGTCAGGTAAGGTCAGGCTAATTTCAAAATGCCCCATTTGAATATGCCCTATCTTGGAAATGGGGCATTTGTGGAGGAAATGCCATAGAAGAAAATAGTCTTAGAATGGTCTAAATAAGTGGGTAATGAAGGTAGAAAAACGGTATGCAATAACGGTAATTCATTCAATATTTACCAAAATATTATACCAATATGGTAGAAATCAATCATAAAAATGGATAAAATGTAATAATATAGGTAAACGACAATATACGTACTGAGATAAGGCATAAACAAATCGAATAATATCCGTGCTGTAGCCTTAAATTATGTTCATGAGCTGTTGATTTCTGGACCAGTATCCGATAATTTAATAATAGAATACGTGTTCTCATTTGTAGGGGTAACTACTTTATTACTCATGGCGCTGCTGTACGCAAACCAATGAACCTAGGAAGCTTTAGTTTACAGATTCTGGTGTGTAAAATCAAGCTCTACAAGTCTGTAAGAAAAAATTTACCTAAATGAAACTTTAAAATTGACCGTGTTTTTGCGAAAGGCTGAACTGTGGTATGGTGATTCCGTAGATTTTTCCCCTGTAATTTATTATTATTTCGCTAGCACGTTTCGTTATATGTGGTTTCGTTGTATGACCCCCCCTAAACCTGAACGGGATCAAGACTCACCTACATGCAAATTTTGAGGACACAA
>JAWQEG010001982.1:0-5000 GCA_033782935.1 Petrolisthes cinctipes | reverse complement strand
AGAGGGAAGCTGTCCAACGTTTACACGAATCTCCAATATGTGAATCATCATTAATGTCCACGACTGTACAATGGTGCTCAAAAGTTCGTTCCTCAGCCAGCCACAATAGAACTGATACACCTGTGATTAGAATGATAAATGATTATTATTATCTCTGTGTTTTGTCATTCCAATCACAGAGAATTTAGGTGGTAATTCTCTTTTGGTACATTGGGAGTGCCTTGATTCCTCCAAAGTTTGCCAGGAAACAGGACCAGATGAACAAAAATAATGGTGTTCTGTTGCTTGGAATAGTTTGGTTGATTCAGTTGCTCCAGATTTACCAACACAATACTTTCCCCTTAAGTCAATATTATGGCAAACTGAGGGAATGAACTTCTGTACACCAAAATATGTATGTACAGTCATAGACATTAGTTTCAATACACAGATGGATAACTTTAAAATATTGCTGTCTAATTATTTCGCGTTCTCATAAGATTTTTATTTCATTTTAATGTGAGTAGCTAGTTGTTTGTAGTAAATTAGAAGATAGTATCTAATCTATTTATTAGAAAGTTTCCTCCGCTAACGAAAGAGGGACGATATCAGTATTTTGTTTGGATCCAGTGTCTGTATATGCATCTTGGAGGAGGCTTTGGTAGCTTAATAATAATAATAATAATAATAATAATAATAATAATAATAATAATAATATAATAATACTTATACTACTACTACTACTACTACTACTACTACTACTACTACTACTACTAATAATAATAATAATAATAATAATAATAATACTTATGCTACTACTACTACTACTACTACTACTAATAATAATAATAATAATACTAATACTAATACTAATAATAATGAATAATGTATCGCGTCGGTCGTCTCAGTTTACTGCATGGAACGGCTTGCTTACATAATGTTCTAAACCCGAGTCGAGTTAATAATACAACACAAATACTACTGAATAATAATAGTGATAAAGTTTCCCCACAAATTCAAGGAAGACGCGATGCTCGTCCCCATGGCAACGTGACCCTCAGAATGGCTGTGGACCTGAAGGACTTGTCTGCTAGAAACGAATTATAAAAATATGTGCATGTAAAAAAATATATAAATAATTAAAATATATATAAATAGAAAGTAAATGAGGACATTGAAGGAGCTTTTTTGAATCAACGTACTGTATATTAAGAGGATTTTCAAGTGTAGTAATTTGGTTGGTTTAGTTTAGAGTTAGTAAGATTAATGTGATGTAAGTCATACCATAAATTATCTGACTGAAGTGTTAGGTTAGGTTAGGTTAGGTTAAGTTAAGTTAGGTTAGGTTAGGTTAAGTTAAGTTAGGTTAGGTTAGGTTTGGTTAGGTTAGGTTTGGTTAGGTTAGGTTAGGTTAGGTTAAGTTAAGTTAGGTTAGGTTAGGTTTGGTTAGGTTAGGTTTGGTTAGGTTTGGTTAGGTAAGGTTATGTTTGATTAGGTTAGGTTTGGTTAGGGTTAGTTAGGTTAGTATATTTAGAGTTAGTAAGATTAATGTGATGTATTCATACCGTAATTAATCTGACTGAAGTGGTTAAAGGTGTAAGATTCTTTCCTTGAATTCTACCCGAGGCTGCCAACCCATTCAACAACTAACAACTGGTGATGCTGTGGAGAAAAGAGTAGGATTGTAAATGATTGTTATTGTGGTGAAGGAGTGAGGAGGGAAAGTGGTGAAGAAATGAGGTGGGGAGGGGGTGATTAAATGATGAAGAAGTGTTGGACTGCGCAAGTGATGGTGATGAAGTGTTGATGAAGTGTGTGGTTGTCAATGATGGTGATGAAGTGATGATGAAGTGTGTGGTTGTAATGATGGTGATGAAGTGATGATGAAGTGTGTGGTTGTTAATGATGTGATGAAGTGATGATGAAGTGTGTGGTTGTCAATGATGGTGATGAAGTGATGATGAAGTGTGTGGTTGTCAATGGTGGTGACAATGATGAAGTGGTCAAGAAGTTTCGGGGCTGTAAATGATGATATTGATGATGAAGTGTGGGATTGTGAATGATGGTGACAGTGATGAAGTGGTCAAGAGTTCGGGGCTGTAAATGATGGTGTTGGTGATGAAGAAGTATTTGGGTCAGTATACAGAGAGCAGAGCTAATGACGACCAATAACTAAACTCAAACGATAACTTATTATGGATAGGTTCGTCGCACTGCTTGTCTCTCTTTGCAGTAAGGGCGCAATGAACTGTTTGGCCTCCTTCCGGCACGAGTATGCAAGAAAAATGTGAACGAAACTGTACGTGAGGGAAAATCCATTAGAGAGTAAAAATAAAGACGGGGTCCGTGCGCAAGAGCTGGTGCCGGAAAAGAAATATCAGAGAAGAAAGTATCTCTCTCAGTTTTATGTTATCGTCTGCACCTGTCAGTGTGTGTGTGTGTGTGTGTGTGTTGAGAGGGGAGGGAGGCGGGCGTGCTGAGAGAGAATGGCCACTAAAAGAATTTGGGCTCAAATAAAATCGCAGAGTGTAGTTACTGAAGCTCAAGACAGAAGATTTGTTTACCTTAGCAACTATTCCACTTTTGGTTTAGGCTCTGAGAACTGTAAGATGGCTTTAGTCAGATGATCTTAGTAAATGTTTGAGATTATTTATTCACAGACGTATACTATATAAACTGAGCAGGATTTAGAGGGGAGGAGCCTTTAGTGAGACTATGGACATCGTAAAGCTATTGTTTTTTTATATATTGATCTGGAGAAGTCATAATGAACGTCTATTAAGGCTTCTCTTTACAATGTGTTTATGTTGTGTATATTAAGCTTTGGTGTTTGAAATGTCTAATAATGTAAAAGGTAACAACAATTGATCTTCATTCGATTCTATTACATTATTACACAGTAGGTCCTTCAGAGTCCCTCAAATGGAGGACTCGATCTCGGCATTTTACGTGTGTGGTTACGATGATCACTGAGGAAGTAAAAATTTATAAAATCAATGAAACCTCTTTCCACAAATCGGGTATTATGAGTACGGAGAAACACTGCACACATTTGTAGAACAGAATTTATAGTTAAAAATAAAGCAAGGGATGGCCAGGAAGCTTTATGTGAAGAACAAATACACTAGGAATGGTTTGAGAGTTGACAGTGACTGACTCGAAATCGAAGGAGCAACATAAAAATCCTTTATTGCTTACATCTCCCCAGGCACTACTTACTTGATTATTCCCTTTAGATCTCTCGGGAATTTGTACAGTAAGCCATCAAATGCTTGGTGTTGTAGTCATTCATTCCACCTGCCACCAATACCAAACCAATGAGAATGATTTCCGGAGTTTGTGGCCTCAGTCAGTCAGTCATTCAGTTGGATATCTCACAAAGCATTGACCTCAAGGGTGACTGAAGCCTGTAGGTAGTACGAGTATAGTGTAGTGTGGATGTGGTGGGTATAGGATTGTGTGAGGAAGTGTGTGTGGTGAGTGTTGAGCATAGTGTATAGTGTATGTTGGGGTAGGGCAGTGTAGTGTACTATGTAGTGTAGCGTAGTGTGATATGTTATAGTGTGGTGTATTGTTGTGGAGTGTGGTGTGGTGTGGTCTATAGTGCAGTGTGCTGGTGTTTGTGGTGTGGTACCGGACAGGATGGTGAAGTTTAGTATAGAGCAGTGCAGTGTTAGGTAAGTGTAGTGTGGTGGTATATCGTGTATTGTGTAACTAAAGACATCCTATATATTTGCCACGCATACTTTTCTACACCTCACGAAACTACATCACATAACACTACATCAAAATGCACCACCACACACTACATCACACTACACACCATATCACATCAGAACACAGCACAACACAACACACGACACTACACAACATCACACTGCACTACACCACCACATCACAACACAGTCTGACACACGTATAGCTTAATACATTTCCCAGAAAGTCCTTCGAGGGGAAGCACAGTTTTGCCACTCGTGTTGTGTTGACAGGTGAGGAGAGTTAGGTGCTGAGGGACCAAAACCACTTTAATAAACCCAGAGCGCCACAACTGAACACCGAGTTGTTGTGTTGTTACCGTGTCCATCAGGATTGGGGACATCTTATTCCTTGGTCGTTGGGGTCGAGTTTTATAGACAGCCAACAAACACACGACTGACTGTCTTCTTCGGTGGTGAATTAACTGCAGTGACTGGTTTGTGGTGTTGGTCTTTGGGGACGAGTTTTTAGACACCCAATATACTCGTACTGCCTTCAGGTCCCAACACTTGTATGATAATTTGTAGCAACACACGTAGACACAACACCTTTAATTGTCGACTCCACGTGCACCTTAGTGTGGGATTCCAGTTAATACTTCTTTACCAATATCAGGATATTTAATGGAAGGGAAATTTTGGTGAAGCTTTGGTGTTGTGGGTGTACAGTGTCAGAAACTTTTGTACGCAGCTTAATCCTTTTAGTTTTTTTTATTTCAGTCCTGGTACAGTACAGTACTACGTTACTCTGATGTGTGGAAGGAAGAGACGAGAATTGATGGCTGTAGTTAAACTGGCGGCCCGTGGAAACTGGCCATTAATTATTTGTTATGTGTTGCTGTTGGTTGTTTGTACTCCATAACTCCAGCTGGCATGTTGACCCTCATTTCGGTAATATGGTCGACTTTTCTCTCTCTGGCGCCTGGTCCACCGTGGTGTGCACAATTTTAAGGGGAGAATATACTTTTCGTACATTAAAGCTCCTTGATTCTCCATACTATTCCAAGCAACAGAACCAGATTAACAAGAGTAATGGTGGCCTGTTGCTTGGAATACTTTAAAGGAATCAGTTGCTCCAGATTTACCAACATTGTAATACCTACCTCCTTTAGGGTTCTAAAATGGGGTCAGTGGAATGGAGGCTACAAATTTCACTCATCTGCACCACAAAGTAAACAAATAAATAAAGCAGTACTGAGGCAAGGTGTGATTTGGTACGAGTTGGAGAAATCGGTAATATTCAGCAGTTGTCAGGAACATTATAAC
>JAWQEG010001981.1:215000-225201 GCA_033782935.1 Petrolisthes cinctipes | reverse complement strand
TTCCAACACTCCCTCCTTACTCCCTACTCTGCCCCTCATGTTTCTCTCCTTTACATACTCTTCCACTCTGTTCCAACACTCCCTCCTTACTCACTACTCTGTCCCTCATGTTTCTCTCCTTTACATACTCTTCCACTCTGTTCCAACACTCCCTCCTTACTCACTACTCTGCCCCTCATGTTACTCTCCTTTACATACTCTTCCACTCTGTTCCAACACTCCCTCCTTACTCATGTTACTCTCCTTTACATACTCTTCCACTCTGTTCCAACACTCCCTCCTTACTCCCTACTCTACCCCTCATGTTACTCTCCTTTACATACTCTTCCACTCTGTTCTGCCATCTAACCGGTGGTCTGCCTCTCACACCAGGTGCCACAACTTCACTTCCATACACCTTCTTTACAAACTCCTCACCTTACATTCTCTCCACATGTCCAAACCATCTCAATGTATTACACTTCACTCTCTCTACCACTCCACACTCAATACCAATTGCCTTCTCACTCATACCACATCTCTCATACACACTCTCATTACTTTCTCCATCCCATCTAGTAAGTCCACATGCTCCTCTCAAGTAACTCATTTCCACAGCACCTATTCTAGACTGATGAGCCCTACTCCATGTCCAAATATGGACATACATAAAAAAAAAAAATACATTAAAAAAAGTAATAATAATATAAATAATAATAAATATAAAATTAATAATTCCTCCAACGCCTGACAACAAATACAAGAAATACATAAAAAATAAAGAAATACATAAAAAATAAAGAAATACATAAAAATAAAGAAATACATAAAAAATACATAAAATAAGAAATACATAAAAAATAAAGAAATACATAAAAAATAAAGAAATACATAAAAAATAAAGAAATACATAAAAAATAAAGAAATACATAAAAAATAAAGAAATACATAAAAAATAAAGAAATACATAAAAAAATAAAGAAATATATAAAAAAATAAAGAAATACATAAAAAATAAAGAAATATATAAAAAAATAAAGAAATATATAAAAAATAAAGAAATACATAAAAGAATAAAGAAATATATAAAAAAATAAAGAAATACATAAAAAAATAAAGAAATACACCTCGGTCTTGTATAGAACGTCCAATAGGTCGATAGAAGACGTTGTTTTATGTGAAATAATTCTATGTGATACACGTAACCTATGGGGAAAACGACAATTGGTCGATCAATCACCAAAATTGTCCCTGAAATTAACATAAAATACTTTTTAAGGTTTTTCTTGCCTTAATCCTACAGGGATGTAGGTAAAATGCATATTACAATTCGTATTAAAGTTTTCCTTACCTTAATCCTACGGGGATGTATGTACAGGGGGAAGGGGGAGTCCGAGGCTTGGTGAGGATCACTCGCTATCGGTGTCCCCACCGTCACCAGTTGCGGGACCTGTGAGGATGTTGATAGCCCTCGAGCTCTTCCTGAACACATCCACATCTCTCATGAAGCCAGTAAACTCATCATTGGTGACCTCAGAGGAACCAGGCCAAGGCTCACCAGAGGGGCCAGGCTGAGGCTCACCAGGAAGAGGAGAGGCAGGTGACTCATGTGACTGAGACGAGTCGGCGCCATCCGTGATGGTGGAGGTGGTAAGGGGGAGATAGCTCGTGATCATCGTTTGTTTTCTTTTATTAACCATACGCTGGTAAAGCTGCTTGTAATAACGCAAAGTAGAATCCAACTGTAACACAAACTCGGCCTGTTTCATCTTAGATTTTTCATTTTGAAGCACAACTTGTTTTAGATTTTCAGCACTAGCTAAAATTAAACTTAATTGATGACATGAATATTCACTCTCGACATTTTCCTTCATTATAGGCTCTTGCTGTGCCAACTCGTCCTCAATGACTAAACCAGACACAATACCCTCCACACTCTGATTATCTCCCTCTGAATTTATAGCCAAAATTTCCTCCTCTGTCACAGATTCGAATCCCGGCACCTTCCTTGCTACCTCCACAGCTCTCGTCACTGAGTCATGTAAATCCTGTGCTTCACTTTCAATCACGTTTTTAACAAAGGATGGGGCAACTTTCTTCCAAGAATGCCTGATAGTAGCCACATTAATGTCCTCCCAAGCCTTCAGCATGTGTGTAACCACATCTTTTATAGTGAACTGCCTCCAAAACTGTTTCACTGATATAGCGTTGGGGTTGGGTGCGAGGTGGTGGTGTGGAGCGGATGAGCGAGCAGACTGGTCGTCGCCGTCTGGCTGGGTAGGGGGGGTACTCGTACCAGGTTCACCACCTGCTGGCTCTGGCAAGGGATCGTCGATGTCGCCTGCCTCGTCACCACTGTCCAATATCGCCTGTATCTCCTCTCCAGTTTCTGTTTGCTGTCTCATTAAGGCATAAACTCTTGTCTGATTAAATGTCTTCACGTTCGCGATCACCTCTTGATCAAGTGGCTGCAGGAGCGAGGTGGTGTTGGGGGGATAAAATAGCACCTTTACTTTAGGATGGAGGTCACTTAAATGTTCTGGGTAAGCAAAACTTTAAATGGCAACCCGTTCTTCCTGCAATGCCACCTTGCATCTGGAACGAACATGGTAGTCAACCACTCCTGTGTTGTTGCAGAGTCCATCCACCCATTTAAAGTCTTCATCCAGTAGACAGGGGCCTGTGACATGCTTGTTAAATTGTTATAACATCTTGGGTGAGCTGCAGTGTGGACAACCAAGGGTTTCATTTTGTGTGTCCCAGTTAAATTACAACAAAACAGTATAGTAAATCTGCTCTTGTCAGCCTTCGTCCTCTAGCCTTCTTACTTGCACGGCTTATGAAAGTGGAAGTGGGCATCATTTTGTATTGAAGACCGCACTCGTCCATATTATAGATGCACTCAGGATCATAACTGCCCTCTTCAATGGTGTCCTTGAGAATTTGAGGGAAGTTATCTGCCGCCACAGAATTAGCAGATGCTGCTTTGCCGGTTAAATTAACATTTCTTACCTCCTTTCTGTCAATAAAGCGATACAGCCATCCAGTAGAGGCCTGAAAACCAGAAGGCTGCACTTTTTCTTTATCGCAAATTGTTAGATAAAACTCTTTCGCCATCTCCATAATTTGTTTCTTGTTTTCGGGGACACCCTCACGTTCTTTTTTACTTATCCAAGCATTCAAATATCGCTCCATCTTTATCACTTTGGAATCTGGTGCTTGCTTTCTGGAGTCTATCTTGGAAACTCCATATGCCTTGATGGATGCACGAATCTCATCTCTTTTGCGCCATATTGTTCTTACACTGGACTCTGACAGCCCTAAATCACGTCCTATGGCTGAGTTTCCTTCTCCTTTCTCTTTCCGGCATGACTGAGCGTTGAAGCTGGTGGTTAACTCGTAATCACTAAAAACGAGCGAGTCACACGCAATGCGGGGTAGGGTGAATGGAAACTGAGGGTAGGGGGAAGGAGCAGGAGAAGTGGCGGGAACACACTCATCCACACTGCATCGACGCCAGTGATATAATTTCCTGACACGTTCATTATCATTTCACTCGTTTTATATAAGAACTCCTCGGATTTGCTTCACTTATTTTCGCCACCCGTTCTGTATGGATGCAATCGTTTTGTAAAATAATTTTAAGCTAATATTTTGGTCGCTCGTTCTATACAAGAATCGTTCTATGTGAACACGTTCTATATGAGACCGAGGTGTACATAAAAAAATAAAGAAATACATAAAAAAAAAAAGTAATAATAATAAAAAGTAATAACAAAAAGTAATAATAATAACAATAATTAAAACTAATAATAATAATAAAAAATAAAAATAATAATAATAATAAAAAAAAAAAAAAAAAAAATAATAAAAAAAAAACTAATACTAATAACAATAATAATAACACTAATAATAACGCAATAAGTGTATTATTATGCTATACCTGTTCTAACTGCTGCTTGCTGCCTGGGTGGTGAAGTTTGGGATGGTCAGCGTGTTGTTTGACTTCATCGGTGTGTTTGGCCTCGGCTTGCTTCCGGTGTTCGTCGTCCATACTCTGAAGGTCCTGGTGGCGTTGGAACTCCTTCTCCATCTCGTACTGCTTGAACTCACTGCGGCGCTGTTGGTCCACCTTCTCTAAATCCTCGGTTGTCTGAGATAAAAAAAAAAAAAAAAAAAAAAAAAAAAAAAAAAAATATTAATGATGGTCAAGAGGAATTAATTTTAGTTTAGTCGACTTTCTCTAAATCCTCGGTTGTCTGAGATAAAAAAAAAAAAAATAATAAAAAAATAAATAAAAATAATAATAATAATAATAATGATGGTCGAGAGGAATTAATTTTAGTTTTCGACTTTCTTCAAACCCTCGGTTGTCAGAGATAAAAAAAAAAAAAAAAAAAAAAAAAATAATAATAATAATAATGATGGTCAAGAGGAATTAATTTTAGTTTTCGACTTTCTTCAAATCCTCGATTGTCTGAGATAAAAAAAAATAAAAAAAAATAATAATAATGATGGTCGAGAGGAATTAATTTTAGTTTTCGACTTTCTTCAAATCCTCGGTTGTCTGAGATAAAAAAAAAAAAAAAAAAAAAAAAAAAAATAATAATAATAATGATGGTCAAGAGGAATTAATTTTAGTTTAGTCGAATTTCTACAAATCCTCGGTTGTCTGAGGTGAAAATATAATAATAATAATAATAATAATGATGGTTGAGAGGAATTAATTATACTGTAGTTTAGTCGACTTACTCCAAATTAATTAATTATAGTTTTCAACTTTCTCTAAATCCTCGGTTGTCTGAGATAAAAAAAAAAATATATATATAATGATAATAATAATAATGATGGTTGACAGGAATTAATTTTAGTTTTTGACTTTCTCTAAATCTCCTTCGTCTATGATAAAATTATAGTTTAGTTGACTTTCTACAAATCCTCGGTTGTCTGAGATAAAAAAAAAAATAATACTGATGGTCGAGGAATTAATTTTATAGTTTTTTAGTCTAAGCACAGATGAAAACATAACACACATATACACACACACAGATGAACACATAACACACATATACACACACAGATGAACACATTACACATATACACACACACATTTAAACACATAACACACACACATTTAAACACATATACACACACACAGATGAACACATTACACACACACAGATGAACAAATAACACACATATACACACACACAGATGAACACATTACACACATATACACACACACATAGATGAACACATTACACACACAGATGAACAAATTACACACATATACACACACAGATGACCACATTACACACATATACACACACACATAGATGAACACATTACACACATAGATGAACAAATTACACACACAGATGAACAAATTACACACATATACACACACAGATGAACACATTACACACATATACACACACACATAGATGAACACATTACACACACAGATGAACAAATTACACACATACACACACACAGATGAACACATAACACACATATACACACACACAGATGAACACATAACACACATATACACACACAGATGAACACATTACACACACACAGATGAACACATAACACACATATACACACACACAGATGAACACATAACACACATATACACACACACAGATTTAAACACATAACACATATATACACACACAGATTTAAACACATAACACACATATACACACACACAGATGAACACATTACACACATATACACACACACAGATGAACACATTACACACATATACACACACACAGATGAACACATTACACACATATACACACACACAGATGAACACATTACACACATATACACACACACAGATGAACACATTACACACATATACACACACACAGATGAACACATTACACACATATACAACACTCACTCACTCACACACACACACACACACACAAACACACATATACACACACACAGATGAACACATAACACACATATACACACACACATTTAAACACATAACACACACACAGATGAACACATTACACACATATACACACACACATTTAAACACATTACACACATATACAACACTCACTCACACACACACACACACACACACCATCACCCGTTAAAAAAAAAAAAAAAAAAAAAAAAAAATAATAATAAACGCCTGACCCACCTTGATAATAAGTTTCTTGAGATCTTCCACTTCAAAACGCATGGGGTTCTTGTGGTCAATGTGGACTGGGACTTTTAACATGGTGCGGTCGACTCCCGTTTTCTTTTCATGTTCCTGGCGCGTATAATAAAAAAAAAAAAAAAAAAAAAAAAAATTGTTGAGGTGGAAGTACAGCCACGATCAAAATAATATCCACCAACACTTTCCTTCCATCGTACAAATAAATCGTTATCATATCAAAATATAATCATACAACAACAACAACACCTTACGTCAACTCAACCCCCTCAATTATTATTATTATTATGAGGTGCTGCAAAATCATAATAAATCGTTATCATATCAAAATATAATCATACAACAACAACAACACCTTACGTCAACTCAACCCCCCTATTATTATTATTATGAGGTGCTGCAAAATCATACATGTGTTGTTCTTTATTACCAAGATATTTACTACGATGGAAGGTGGTTATTATTATTATTATTATTATTATGAGGTGCTGCAAAATCATACACGTGTTGTTCTTTATTACCAAGATATTTACTATGATGGAAGGAAAGTGTTGGTGGATATTTGATTGTGGCTGTACAGACAGTGTTGGTAGTTAATCTGGAGCAACTGATTCCTCCAAACTATTCCAAGCAACAACAACAACAACAACACAACAAACACCATTAATTTTGTTCATGTGGTTCTGTTTGTTTCCTGACATACTTTGGAGGAATCAAGGCACTCCAATGTAACAAAAAAGAATTATTTGACATACCAGTGAACCAATTACAACACTTATACTGTTTCATATTTGTCTCCAGGTCTTGTTGTTGAAGTTTCGAATCATTTGACATAGTAGTGAACCAATTACAACACTTATACTGTTTCATATTTGTCTCCAGGTCTTGTTGTTGAAGTTTCGAATCATTTGACATACTAGTGAACCAATTACAACACTTATACTGTTTCATATTTGTATCCAGGTCTTGTTGTTGAAGTTTCGAATCATTTGACATACTAGTGAACCAATTACAACGCTTATCCTGTTTTATATTTGCTTGAGTTCGCTTAATACTCAATCAGGCTATTCAAAGCAAGACTGGATACATATTTTGGATTACAGTACGAGTATAATGTTCAGTTACCACCAAGATGCAAAAAATAAGTAAATTAAATGTAGGATATGTTCAATTTCCACTGATATGCAAAAATAAATAAATAAAATGTACAGTATGTTCAGCTACCATCAATATGCAAAAATAACAAAATTAATTAAATATATGTTCAGTTTCCACCAATATGCAAAAATAAATAAATTAAATATATGTTCAGTTACCACCAATATGTAAAAATAACTAAATTAAATGTATGTTCAAACTAAATTAATTAAATGTATGTTCAGTTTCCACCAATATGTAAAAATAACTAAATTAAATGTATGTTCAAACTAAATTAAATGTAGGATATGATCAGTTTCCACGAATATGTAAAAATAAAATTAATTAAATATATGATCAGTTACCACCAATATGTAAAAATAAAATTAATTAAATATATGTTCAGTTTCCATAAGTAAATTAAATATATGTTCAGTTTCCACCAATATGTAAAAATAAAATTAATTAAATATATGTTCAGTTACCACTAATATGTAAAAATAAATAAATAAATTAAATATATGTTCAGTTACCACCAATATGTAAAAATAAATTAAATTAAATATATGTTCAGTTTCCACCAATATGTAAAAATAAAATTAATTAAATATATGTTCAGTTACCACCAATATGTAAAAATAAATTAAATTAAATATATGTTCAGTTTCCACCAATATGTAAAAATAAAATTAATTAAATATATGTTCAGTTACCACCAATATGTAAAAATAAATTAAATTAAATATATGTTCAGTTTCCACCAATATGTAAAAATAAAATAAATTAAATATATGTTCAGTTACCACCAATATGTAAAAATAAATTAAATTAAATATATGTTCAGTTTCCACCAATATGTAAAAATAAAATTAATTAAATATATGATCAGTTACCACCAATATGTAAAAATAAAATTAATTAAATATATGATCAGTTTCCACCAATATGTAAAAATAAAATTAATTAAATATATGTTCAGTTTCCATAAGTAAATTAAATATATGTTCAGTTACCACCAATATGTAAAAATAAAATTAATTAAATATAAAAAAATAACTAAATTAATCTATAAAGACATACAACCTTAATGGCGAGGTGACGGAGGCGTTCCAATTCTCTCCTTTTGAGTTCGTCCAGTTTAGTACGTATGTTGTGGTCGACGAAGTGAAGCTCTCGGGCAATCTTACCAGACTGTTAATAATAAAGTATGTAGATGATTGGTAACACTGTCTCTTTTTATTATGGAAGAAGATGCAGCAGAGTTAGATGATTGGTAACACTGTCTTTTTATTATGGATGAAGATGCAGCAGAGTTAGATGATTGGTAACACTGTCTTTTTATTATGGATGAAGATGCAGCAGAGTTAGATGATTGGTAACACTGTCTTTTTATTATGGATGAAGATGCAGCAGAGTTAGATGATTGGTAACACTGTCTATTTAGTATGGATGAAGACGCAGCAGAGTTAGATGATTGGTAACACTGTCTTTTTATTATGGATGAAGATACAGCTGAGTTAGATGACTGGTAACACTGTCTTTTTAGTATGGATGAAGATGCAGCTGAGTTAGATGACTGGTAACACTGTCTTTTTAGTATGGATGAAGATGCAGCAGAGTTAGATGATTGGTAACACTGTCTTTTTATATTATTTAAGGGTTACATACGTCACTGAACAAATTATAAATCATACTTCCTTCAGGTTGTACAGTCGGCAAAAAAAGTTTCGTTATCACCCCTACGTTAATTTTACCATGGGTAAGCCCGGTAGGGTTGGTACTCCACCGACATGCAGCTGTGACTCGTGTCATCCGGCACATGCTGGACGGGAATTGTCATTGCCCCGGCAGTGTCAACTTTTTTTATATCAAAAGTTTAGCTGATTTTAAATTAAATTTTGAGTGTTGAAGAACTCTTACTATTTAACTATTCATTATTAAACATAAGGAAATGCGTTTGAGTATTTTAGAACAAGAATAACCGTGAAATATCCAGAAAAAATAGCACTGGCTGAAAGAACGTCATTCCTACTTGGCTGGCCATGACACACTGAGGGACAGTGGCCAGGGGCACGGACTTATGGAGGCCGGAGGGTGGTGGAGATACCACACTCACCAGTCAGGTGTACCAACATTACATCACACTGTTTTAGGGATAGTAACGAAACTTTTTTTGCCGACTGTACATTGCATTTAAAGCTTCAGATTGGTAACACTCTTTTTTTATTATTTATGGGTTACATCGCTGAACAAATGATATATAAATCCTACTTTCTTCAGGTTGTACATTACATTACATATATATATAAAGTTTTATAGCTAACCTGGAAAGACAAACTAAGATACAATCATGTAATAATAAAAACACTATGGGTTCATTCCACAGTGGTTGGTATTGGTTTGTAAGCACGCAAACGAAAGAATGTTAGCCGTGTAAATAACTTATGGGTGAATTATTTAATGAATTTGGTGAGTAAACTATGCAGTGATTATTATTATTATTATTATTATTATTATTATCATTATTATTATCATTATTATTATTATTATTATTATCATTATTATTATTATTATTAAATGACTTATGGGTGAATTATTTAATGAATTTGGTGAGTAAACTATACAGTGATCATCATTATCTAACTGTTGGATAGATTTTGTGAATGTGGATACTCACCTTTTGGAAAATAATGAAGCCTTACAAGTGTGGTTGGTTGGGAAGCTTACAAACCAATACCACTGTGGAATCAACCCTATGTCATCAACTTGCACACCAATATTCTTACATAAGGTCTAAGGTCACACCATACATACATACATACATACACATACACACACACATACATACATACACACCATACATACATACACCACATACACACACACCATACATACATA
>JAWQEG010001981.1:185000-210000 GCA_033782935.1 Petrolisthes cinctipes | reverse complement strand
TGTGTGTCAAAAACATACATACATACATACACACACACACACATACAGAAGAAGTGGTGTGTGTCAAAAACATACATATATACACACACACACACAAAGATGTACAGAAATATAGTTTTCCAAATAGAGTAATAGACGAATGGAATAAATTACCAGAACAAGTGGTGTGTGTCAAAAACATACATACATACATACATACATACATACATACATACATACATACATACATACACACACACACACACACACACACACACACATACAGAAGAAGTGGTGTGTGTCAAAAACATACATACATACACACACACACACAAAGATGTACAGAAATATAGTTTTCCAAATAGAGTAATAGACGAATGGAACAAATTACCAGAACAAGTGGTGTGTGTCAAAAACATACATACATACATACACACACACACACACACACATACAGAAGAAGTGGTGTGTGTCAAAAACATACATAACTTTAAATAAAAATATGATAATTGTGTTTTAAAATACGGGACATTACGAGCTTGACTCAATCCTGTAAAGATACAAATAGGTAAGAACTACAAAAAAAAAAAAAAAACACCACTAACACTACACAACACACACAAACACTACTCACTACATAAAAAAAAACACACACACAAACATTATATACTCACTAAAAAAAAAAAAAAAAAAAAAAAAAAAAAAACCATTATATACTCACTACACACAAAAAAAAAAAAAAAAAAACACACACACACATTATACACCCACTACATAGAAAAAAAACAAAAAAGAAACACAAACATTATATATATACCCACTAAAAAAAAAAAAAAAAAAAAAAAAAAAAAACACTACCGTTATAAAAAAAAAAAAAAAAAAAAACACTACCGTTATCACTAAAAAAAAAAAAAAACACAGACACACAGAGACAGAGAGGGGTTAATTAATAAATGAAGCGTTGTGAAGGTAGGTGTGTGTGTTGCTTACCCAGTCATCATTGTGTTCCCCTTCCAGTTTTACCTCTTGTTCTTTATCCTCCTCTTGTTGTTGTTGTTGTTGATGTTGTTGTTGTTTGTCCTTGACGGGCAGCGCGGCGGAGAGCGTCAACAAACACGCACAAGCACACGCAAACGCACACGCCCTCATCTTTCTCTCTTTTATTTCACCTGTTAGAAAAAAAATGTGTGTAAATGTGTGTAAAATGTGTGTAATAAAGTGTGTAAAAATTTGTGTAAATGTGTGTAAAAATGTGTGTAAAAATGTGTGTAAAAAAGTGTGTAAATGTGTGTAAAAATGTGTAGAAATGTGTGTAAAAAAGTGTGTAAATGTGTAGAAATGTGTGTAAAATGTGTGTAAATGTGTGTAAAAATGTGTGTAAAAAAGTTTGTAAATGTGTGTAAAAATGTGTGTGGAAATGTGTGTAGAAATGTGTGTAAAATGTGTGTAAAAATGTGTGTAAATGTGTAAAAAAGTGTAAAAATGTGTGTAAAAAAGTGAAATGTGAAATGAATATAAGAGTAGTATTGGGAAAAGATTGACCTCGCTGACCTACCCCTCCTCAGGAAGGGTAGGTCAGCCTTACCCTGCCTCCACGTGGTAACCTCGGCTAACACATAATTTTTGGTAAATATTGAATGAATTACCGTTATTGTGTACGGTTTTTCTACCTTCATTACCCACTTATTTAGACAATTCTAAGACTATTTTCTTCTATGGCATTTCCTCCACAAATGCCCCATTTCCAAGATAGGGCATATTCAAATGGGGCATTTTGAAATTAGCCTGACCTTACCTGACCTGACCTAACCTAACCTAGACCGCATCAGACTACCGGGACCTAACCTGGGCAGACTACCGGGACCTAACCTGGGCAAACTACCGGGAAATAATCGTGATAAAATACAATAAATGACTGGGGCAAAATACTGGAACCCAGCCGGATCTGGCAACACTGCTGCAAAACGGTAATTCTTTCAATAAATACCTAATTTTTTTACCATTTAAAAAAAAAAAAAAAAAAAAAAAAAAAAAAAGGAGGTTGAGCTGAAGGTGGAGGCAGTGTGGGGGATTGGATGTTAGCTTCCCCCACATATAGGTTAGGTCCCCGGTAGTTTGCCCAGGTTAGGTCCCGGTAGTCTGCTGTGGTCTAGGTTAGGTCAGACTAATTTCCAAATTATGTTTGTAAAACGGGGCATATTTCGAAAATGGGGAATCTCCGAGAGAAACACCATAGATGAAAAGTGTGTTAGAATGGTCCAAAATAGTGAGTAATGATACTAAAATATAAAATATAATGAATGAAGTAATTCTATACTAATACCGTAGATGAAAAGTGTGTTATAATGGTCCAAAAATAGTGAATAATGATACGAAAATATATAACAATATAGTGAATTAACTACTTCTTCTGTAAAAAATACCGAATCAAAGCACTCCAATGTAACACAAAAAGTGAATTAACCCCTCAAGGCAAACTTTCAATAATTCCTAATGACTTCCTGCAATGACACGTCAGAGTTAATAATGAGAAAAAAAAATAAAAAAAAATTAAAACACGGTAAAAACAAACTTATTACATGTTTATTTCAGCTCCTGTACTTATAAAAACAATGTATATATCTTCATTACCTTTCTTATCGTGTTTGTGGACTTTTAAGGGATGTAAAATATGAGTTAACACACTAAATATGTTAATAATTTTGTCACCAGACTTTCCTGACTTCCTGCCTGTTTGTTGATGTCTGGACAGTGTTACCAATAAGGAGTGGACACCTTCTTTCTTCTTCTTGTTGGACAGTCACAGTCAGTGTTGCCAGCTGTTTTGCTTGATGATGAAATTTCCCCAGTTTCAACAATAAAATTTTCCTTTTTACCTTAACTTCAACATCAGAATAAATTTTCCTTTTTACCTTAATTAAGGGGGTGCGGGAATAGGGGGACAGGCTTGTGGGGGTTTAGGTGGGTGCTGGAGTAGGGGGGCGGGGTTAGGGGGGTGTCGGAATAGGGGATAGCAGGTTTTCTACCCACCCCAAGCCCCTATTCCCGCACACACACACACCCCCAGTCCCCCCAAGCTTGTCCCCTACTCCCGCACCCCCTTAACTTCAACATCATGTAGTAATTCCTTACTTCAGCCCACAATATAGTTTATTGGTAGTACACTGGTAGGAAACTGTAGGATACACAATTACACAGTATACGTAATATGCTGCCGTGCCGTAGTCGCTGCTGGAGAGTTGGCTGGAGGTTACTGGTGTACAGCAGGTAGGTGGTGTGGCAGGCAGCAGGACGGCGTTCGGGCAAGGACCTACCACTGCTGGTGCTGGTGCTAGAGACGCTCTGCAGGCAGTGCAGGGCAGGACTGTCTCCTTATAATTGGTTCCGGCCGACAGCTGCTGTCCCCCGGGAGCTTTGGGTCGAGGATTAGCGTACCTGGCCAGCTATGAATAGACCCTGGAAGTAGGAGTGGTATGCCTCTTGATATAGGAGTGGCCATGTGTGTGTGATACATAGTATGGCCACTACAATCAGATTTTCCTTTTTAACTCAACTTCAACATCAGAATTTTCTTTTTTACCTCAATTTCAACATCATATTTTCCTTTTTAACTCAACTTCAATATCAAATTTTCCTTTTCACCTTACTTCAACATCAAAATTTATATTTTTACCTCAACTTCAACATCAGAAGTTTCCTTTTAACCTCAATTTCAACATCAGAATTTTCCATTTTTCCTCAACTTAAACATCAAAATTTTCCTCTTTACCTCAATTTCAACATCAGAATTTTCCTTTTTACCTCAATTTCAATATCAAATTTTCTTTTTCGCCTTACTTCAACATCAAAATTTCCGGTTTTTCCCTTAACTTCAACATAAAAAATGATCTTTTTACCTCACAAATTCCCTGTTTACTCCTGAAGATTCTTGAAATTTCATCTGGTAGAAATTTCCCCATATACTCTTGAACAATCTTCATTATATAATTTCCCCATTGGTACCACTAATTTTCCATATCTAGAGAAATTTGTCCATACTTGGCACCACTGTAAATGGCCTTGGAATTATTGTGATGATGATGATGATGATGACTGAGAGTGACCCGCGTTCTGGTGTAGCCTTTGCAACGGTACTCTCTCACTGTCTTCCTCTGCAGACTCTGCAGAGAGAAAACAAAAAACATCACCAAAGAATACATGTATACACATCATACTTACATCCTTTATATCCTATACAACCTGCTCGTCTCTATATATTCATTTTCTCTTCAACCATACATACCCTTTCCAGAAATTCTTTCACATTCTCTATTATCACTGGACTGTACAGCTGCCAGCTCTCGTTCACTAAGACCTAGCAGCACTTTAGCTGCCACTGTCGCTTCCACCATCTCCCTCCATTTTCTCACTCCTAGTTCACTAATTACCACATTCAGCATGATAGCTCTCTCTCGTTCATACTTATCACATACCATCAACACATGTTGTACTGTCTCATCTTCCCTACTCTTACACATCCCACACACCTTACTACCTTCATTACTCCATCTATATATTCTGTCATTCACCTCCAGTGACTTCGTTCTTGCCTTAAACATCAGCTCACTTCCCCAGCTACCATCATAGAACACTTCACTCCTTGGTATGTCCTTAGAGGAGTACCAATCTAGCGTGCTCTTCTGATTTATGCCTCTCATCCATTCATCTCTGCCTATTTCTTGTATCCGTCTCTTTATCTCATTCATCCATTTCTCATCACTCCATCTGCCCCTTTCATCTAGCATTGGGTACTGCATTGCACACTTTTCCATTCTCTTATCACACATCCTTCTTCACTTGGTGTACCATCCTGTCCATTTATACCCCATCTGTCTTCATTCATTCCCTCTAGTCTAACCTTATATCTCAACACTCCTTTGGCTATCCTCTCCTCAAACGTACTCCATCCAGCTTCACCTCTTATTGCTTCCACACCTACATACTTGTTTGCACCTAATGCTGTTCTTCCTATCCTATTCTGTACTACTTCCAGTCTGTTTAAGTCATTCACTGTCCATGTCATAGTCTCCAGTCCATACATGAGTCACACAGGTACAGCCATACCTTTCCATACACCACACATTACCTCATACTTATTGGCTCTACACCTTGACACACTTCCTAGTCTTCCTACCCACTGGTTTGCTCTTGATAACCTATATATCAGTCTTTGTCCTATCACACCCTTTCTCATCCACAATTATCCCTTAGTATCTATACTCTTGTGTCCTTTCAATCACATTTTCAGCCAGTCTCCACGTTCTACCTATATCCCGGTCATCCCCATTCATCACTACCAATACTTTGCTCTTATCACTCCCAAACTTGACATTAAAATCATTGCCATACTCTGTAACTACATCAAGTATTCTCTGCAGTGTCTCACCTGTCTCACTCAGAATCACCACATCATCTGCATACAACAAAATACTCAGTACATACTCCACTACCTGAATCCCTAAACCTTCCTTCCTCATTCGTGCAGCTAGTTCCTCTGTATATAGACCAAACAACAATGGTGAAAGTACGCATCCTTGCCTCACACCTCTCTTACTCTCCACCCACCCTGTCTCTAAATCACCCAAACTGTACACTACCCTGGTTTCCTTATACATACTCATTACCTTGCTACTAACTCCCACTCTCTCCAACACCTTGCCTAGCTTATACCTGTTAACTCTGTCATACGCCTTCTCAATGTCTAGAAATGCTAAGTAAACTTTCCTGTTATCTTTCACCATTTTTTCAATAACTTCTCTCACTACGAACATATTATCCTCCCCTCTCCTATCTGTCCTAAACCCATTCTGTTCCTCTCCCATCACTTTATACCTCTCCACATTCTCTTTCAACCTTTCATTCAGGATGCCACAAAACACCTTTGATACTGTATCTGTTAGAGCTATAGGCCTATAGTTCCTAAGCTCCCTCTTACTCTTGTGTCCTCCCTTATGCAACACAGTCACTCTACTCTCATTCCACTTACTTGGCACTTTTTCCTCTACCCAGATTGCTCTGAATAGAGAGTAAAGGCCTTCTAATACTCCTTCTTCTAATACTGATACGTTGGTTAAATTTTCGTGGCTATTGATGCTGTACAAAATGGATTGCCTCCTACGATTCCTTATTACAAATTTTCTATATAAATACCCTTCTTATTACCTCACTCATGAAATAAATAATTATTAGAATAAAACTACAATATTTACAAGAAATAATGAGAGATGGAGGAAACAAATTAACATACGAAATAGTAGAAGAATTGAAGGATAACAGAACAAATAAATGGATGAAGGAATGTGAGGAAAGAATGAAAGCATTAGATATAAACTTAGATAAACTAAAAACCATGAAGAAGCAAGAACTCCTAAACAAGATTTATGAATTGGATACTAATTAAGAACTGGAGAGAGGAAATGGAAAGTAAGATTATCTTAAAGATCTACAAAAAATGGAAAAAAGGAAATGGGAATGACAGAGGAACTATATGATGTTATTTAAATGTAGGACAAATACTTTAAACTTGGAAGATAGAAAAAGATTTAGAAAAGAGAACAATGAAACAGGATGCAAGATATGTGGAACAGATCCAGCAGAAAACTTAGAACATTTTGTGCTTGACTGTATGTTGAAGAAAGAAGAAAAATTGGAAAATTGCAACAACCTTATATTGAATGCAAGGAAAACATCATTGGAGGGCTGTTATTCGACAGTGGAAAAATGTTTGGACAATATAAAAGGATATCTTTATAAGTGCTGGAAAATAAAGGAGAATAAATTAAAGGAACTCAGCAACAACTCCACACTGGACGATTCTGGCTCTATTCCTCCATCTCCGCCCCCCTCTGACTTACTTATGCCTGTCATCAGAATCTCTTCAAAGGAAGTATTTTCTACCCTCTCTGGCCTTAACACTCGGAAGGCGTACGGGCCTGATGGGATTCCTCCTTTTGTTCTCAAGAACTGTGCTTCTGTACTGACACCCTGCCTAGGCAAACTGTTCCGTCTATGTCTATCATCTAACACTTTTCCTTCTAGCTGGAAGTTTGCTGTGATCCAACCTGTTCCGAAGAAAGGTGACCCGCTCCCAACCCTCCAACTATCGCCACATTGCTTTGACCTCATGTCTATCTAAAGTCTTCGAATCTGTTCTTAACTCCAAAATTCATAAGCACCTTACTTGTCACGACCTTCTTTCAGATGGTCAGTATGGTTTCCGTGAAGGACGCTCTACTGGCGATCTTCTATCCCTCCTTTCTGATTCATGGTCATCCTCTTTTCGGAACTTTGGTGAAACTTTTACTGTTGCCCTCGACATATCCAAAGCTTTTGATAGAGTCTGGCACAAAGCTTTAATCTCCAAACTGCCCTCATTCGGTTTCTATCCCTCTCTCTGTACCTTTATCTCTGATTTCCTTTCTGGCCGTTCTATATAGCTGCTGTTGTAGACGGTCACTGTTCTTCTTCCAAGTCTATTAATAGTGGTGTTCCTCAGGGTTCTGTTCTATCACCCACCCTCTTTCTCCTGTTCATTAATGACCTTCTTACCTCTTCCCCTATCCACTCCTATGCTGATGATTCCACCCTACACTACTCCACTCACTATGACAACCGTCCATCCCAGCAGCTCCTCTCCACATCACGTGATGATGCAGTAGCACGCCTCACTTCTGATCTTTCCCTCATCTCTAACTGGGGCAGAGAGAACCTTGTTGTTTTTAATGCCTCTAAAACACAGTTCCTTCATCTTTCGACTCGTACTAATCTTCCTGATAACTATCCCCTCTCCTTCAATGACACACAACTTAACCTTTCCCCCTCTCTTAATATTCTTGGAGTCTCTTTCTCTCATAATCTCTCTTGGAGAAATCACATTACTTCTCTTGCTAAAACCGCCTCAAAGAAGTTAGGTGTGCTGTTCAGATTCCGTGATTATTTCACCCCCTCACAGTTGGTGTCTCTGTACAGGGGTCTCATCCGCCCCTGTATGGAGTATGGCTCTCATGTGTGGGGTGGTTCAACATTCACAACACTCCTGGACAAGGTGGAATCAAAGGCTTTTCGTCTCATCAACTCTCCTCCTCTTACTGATTCACTACAACCTCTCTCTCTTCGCTGCAATGTTGCATCACTTTTTCTCTTCTATCGCTACTACACTGGACATTGCTCTTCTGAACTCTCTCAATGTATGCTTCCTCCCCTCAGGACAGCATGCAACACTCGTCAAGCCTCTCGTTCTCACCCCTTTTCTGTCCAACTCCCTAATGCAAGAGTTAACTGGTACTCTCAGTCTTTCATATACACAACTGGTCAACTCTGGAACACTCTACCTTCATTCATCTTTCCACCTTACTACCACTTATGTTCCTTCAAACGCAATGTGTCTAGGCATCTCGAACGAAATTGGACATGATTTTGGACACTCTGACTAAACCAGTGGTTCTCAACCTTTTTCAGTCCATTCCCCCCTTCATGAATTCTCAATATTCATGTGGCTCCCCTGCATATTTTCCCAAATCCCACCCCACCAAAAAAAAAAAAAGTTTAAATAAAATAAACACAAAATGTTGATGAAGAGAACACTTGCTTTATTTAAGTCTTCTGTCAGGACAGAGTGATGCAAGTTTTTTTTTTTTTTGTCCATGGCAAGAATTGTATAATTTGTGACAGCCCGCCATTCCCCCCCTAAATTCTTGCCATGGACCCCTTGGGGTCCATGGCACCCAGGTTGAGAACCACTGGACTAAACCTACGCAGATGGGGACAGTGAGCGGGCCTGTGGCCTTTAGTCCCCATCTTTTTTAATATAGAAAAAAAAAAAAAAAACACAGAAGAGAAGAGGTGCCGTTGTAAAGGCTATACCCCTCGACACCATCACATCACATCGAGGATTTTGGATGTTGTAGGTGGGCACTGGTGGCACTGGTGGGTATGGGAGAGATTTTGGTGTGAAATTTAGTAATGAAAAAAGCCAAGTAATGATTGTGAATAGAACAGATGATGAGAGAAACCACACATGGAGAGTGGGAGAGAATATTACCGAATATTCTGATACAGATTGATGAATATATAAATACTTAGGGGTATGGCTGAGTGCAAATGGATATGAAAAGACCAAGAATGAAAAGATTAGCAATTTAGCATGACGAACGAACCGATGTGTGGGAAGACTGGCAAGTGTAGTGAGTCTGAGAGTTAACAAAATATGATGTGGTGAGAGAAGTATGGAAGAGTGTGTGGTAAATATTGAAAGAATTACCGGTATTTATTGAAAGAATTACCGTTTTGCAGCAGTGTTGCCAGATCCGGTTGGGTCCCAGTATTTTGCCCCAGTCATTTATTGTACTTTATCACGATTATTTCCCGGTAGTTTGCCCAGGTTAGGTTCCGGTAGTTTGCCCAGGTTAGGTCCCGGTAGTCTGATGCGGTCTAGGTTAGGTTAGGTCAGGTCAGGTAAGGTCAGGCTAATTTCAAAATGCCCCATTTGAATATGCCCTATCTTGGAAATGGGGCATTTGAGGAGAAAATGCCATAGAAGAAAATAGTCTTAGAATGGTCTAAATAAGTGGGTAATGAAGGTAGAAAAACCGTACCCAATAACGGTAATTCATTCAATATTTACCCTATTTTCTTCTATGGCACTTCCTCCACAAGATGGGGCATTTTGAAATTAGCCTGACCTTACCTGACCTAACTTAACCTAGACCGCATCAAGACTACCGGGACTTAACCTGGGCAAACTACCGGGAAATAATCGTGATAAAGTACAATAAATGACTGGGGCAAAATACTGGGACCTAGCCGGATCTGGCAACACTGCTACAAAACGGTAATTCTTTCAATAAATACCGATTGGAGTAGTGAGAATGGCACTGAATGCACCCGGGTATGCAATGATAGCAGTTTTGAGAGGTGATATGCAATGGAGTACAGCCACAATAAAATATCCACCAACACTTTCCTTCCATCGTGTAAATAAATCAGTATCATATCAAAATAAGGTAAATTTACAGAAGAACTGGGTTCACTATATTGTATATTTTAGTATCATTACCCACTATTTTGGACCATTCTAACACACTTTTCATCTATGGTGTTTCTCTCGGAGATGGGGCGCCCCGTTTTCGAGATATGCCCCGTCTTACAAACATAATTTGGAAATTAGTCTGACCTTACCTGAGCTGACCTAACCTAACCTAGACCACAGCAGACTACCGGGACCTAACCTGGGCAAACTACCGGGACCTAACCTGGGTAAACTACCGGGATATAACCAGTGTAAACTATCATAAAGTGACTGGGGCAAATTTCCGGGACCTAGCCAGATTTGGTAACACTGTGCGATCCTAGCCAAAAACCCAGTTATTCTGTAATAATACCCAAAATATAATCATACAACAACAACACCTTACATCAACTCAACCCCCTCAATTATTATTATTATTATTATGAGGTGGTGCAAAATTATACACGTGTTGCTCTTTATTACCAAGATATTTACTATGATGGAAGTTGGTTATTATTATTATTATTATTATTATTATTATTATTATTATTAGGTGCTGCAAAATTATACATGTCTTGTTCTTTATTACCAAGATATTTACTATGATGGAAGGTGGTTGTTATTATTATTATTATTATTATTATAATTATTATTATTATTATTATTATTAGGTGCTGCAAAATTATACATGTCTTATTCTTTATTACCAAGATATTTACTACGATGGAAGGTGGTTATTATTATTATTATTATTATTATTATTATTATTATTATTATTATTATTATGAGGTGCTGCAAAATTATACATATGTTGTTCTTTATTACCAAGATATTTACTACGATGGAAGGAAAGTGTTGATGGATATTTGATTGTGGCTGTACATTTAGAAAAAGACTAACGAATGGAAGATACAAAGACTGGCAAGGAAGATGTGAGATTAATGGTATACATGAATGGTATATTTGGTAGTTAGTGAAAATATACATGAGTGGAAAATAATGAGTAGAAATAGAGAGGGGTTAGAATGGGATGCAAGAAAGTGGAAAAGTGAGATTGACAAAGAAGTGAAATGCCTTGGGCGAAGAAAGTTGAAAAATGATATGGAACCAAAAGGAAACTGTGGTATGGTATAAGGAGAAAGAATGTCCAGAGTATGTGTGTAGTGGTATGAGTATGTGTGTAGTGGTATGAGTATGTATGAAGTGGTATGGTATAAGGAGAAAGAATGTCCAGAGTATGTGTGAAGTGGTATGAGTATGTGTGAAGTGGTATGAGGGAAGTGTGGGTGGTGGGTAATCTACTTTTTGGAGCCAGAACTCAATGTATGGAGGTGAATGTAAGAAGTTATAGATGGTGTGAATCCCGAAGCAAGGTATGTATGCCAGAGGTGTGACACAGGAGACGATGAAACTGTACAACTGGAATGAGAGAGATGGAACAGAGATGATGCAGATTATCTTGACGGAAATGGGATGTGATGGAATGGAATACACAGGGACAGAATGGATGGTATTACTGTAAGGTTAGGTTAGGTTTGTGTGAGGTTAGGTTAGGTTAGGTTTGGTTTGTGTGAGGTTAGGTTAGGTTTGTGTGAGGTTAGGTTAGGTTTGTGTGAGCAGGTTAGGTTTGGTTAGGTTTGTGTGAGCAGGTTAGGTTAGGTTAGGTTCAGTTAGGTTAGGTTAGGTTCAGTTAGGTTAGGTTAGGTTAGGTTCAGTTAGGTTAGGTTAGGTTTGTGTGAGCAGACCACAGATGAGATGATTGGTGCTGTGAAGGAATTATGGGAGAAAATGTGCTATGCAAGAAGTAGAAAGTGAATAGCTATGAGTGGTATTGTTTTTTATTTTCTGATTTCTATTTACAGGAGCTGTCGATAAACACCCGGGGTACCTGTAACAACAAGAACAAGAACAAGAGCATCGCAGTACATACACGTGAAGTAATTGGACTGCTAACTACAATTTCATTATTTCCCATATTTTTGGTGAGGCTATCAGGTCCGTGGTTCAACACACACCCTCATCATGATGACTAGAAAAAGGAAAAACAAGCATTTAGACAAAGCAAGAGAAAAATACCACAAGAATTTAAAAGAAAGGAAAGAACAATGCCTGAGAGATAAGCTGACTACTACTACTACTACTACTACTACTACTACTGCTACTACTACTACTGCTACTACTACTACTACTACTACTGACGCCACTACTACTACTACGGAAATGCCGAATGCAAAGAAGAAAAAGTTATATGTACTGTGTAAGGAAAATAAACCAGAATCTGCCGTAGTTGTCGACGAAGAATATGTAATACAGCGAAAAAATGACTCAGAGGAAGTCATGACACAATTTGCGTGTGGAAAATGTCTCGGAGGGGAAATCAAGATCAGTTTTGCGCAGAGAGATTTGGACTGCAAGATTGATGTGGTGTGTGATGAGTGTGGTAATGACGAACTAAATGATTCTGAAGTAACCGACGACGCTCCGGTGAACAATACGACGGTTTATAGCAACATGGAGAATGGTAATGGTTATGTTGACATGAATAGATTCTTAGGGAATATGAGTATGGGGCCTATCGAGGATGAATATTACCACTATGCTGCCGTTGTGACCGATACCGTCAGTGTAAAGGCAGCCAGTGTGTTGCAGTCAAGTATAAATAATGTCAAGAAGCGTTACTCACAGCAACTAAAAGTGGCGCCAGATAAAGACGGAGTTTACAACATCAAGGTGTTTTTTGATTGGTCGTTTTACAAGGAAGGACCCAAGAAAATGTTTGCCATTGGGGTTGTTATCGACGCTGAGACGGGACTGGTTATTGACTATGAAACTGTCAGCAGGTATTGTGAACAGTGTACCAAGAAGAGGAACACATTGACCACTGACACAATAAACAAAAATGAGTTTGATGCTTGGTTTACACAACATAAAGATGAGTGTATGAAAAATTACGAGGGCAATACAACAGGGATGGAAACTGCTGCGGCCATGAAGTTATTTGGTAGAAGTTTGGATAGGAAACTGAGGTATAAGGTGTTTATATCAGATGGTGATAACACAACATACCACGCTCTGTGTAGAATGAATGGTGGAGAAGGACCTTATGGTAATGTAAAAGTTGAGAAAGGTGAATATATTGGTAATCTATGTAGGAAACTTGGTGTTGCTCTAAGGGAAGTTAAAAGTCCAGCAGTTACTGAAGAGATATCCAATACAACAAGTGAATTACACAGAGTGCAAGACACACGTGGAAAGAGAATATTTACAGACAGTGTGATTGATCAGCTAACTAAATATTATGGTGACTCTATTAAACGTAACCTGAACGGTACTGTGGAAAATATCAGGAGGGATATCTTTGCAACACTTCTTCACTACTGTTCAACAGATGCCAAACCACAGCATTCTTTGTGCCCCAAAACGACAAATAGTTGGTGTTTTTTCGAAAGGGCCATTGCAAACCATGAAACCCCTCCATCACACAACACAATAAAGGAGTTCCATTTCCATTTACCATCTGAATTCAAACAGAAGGTGTGGAGTAAATACCAAAAACTGACATCAGACAAGATATTATCAACCTTATACATGGTTAAGGCACAAAACACTAATGAGTTTCTCCATTCAAAAATTTGGAGTTATTGTTCAAAACAAAAGACTGTCAACAAACAAATTGTTGACTTTGTTGCAGAACAGATGATGTGTGATTACAATGTTGGTTATAAGGAAAGTAATGTAGTAACTTTACTTGGATTTCCAAATACTACAATAACCAACACACACCTTGAACTGACTCACAGAAAACGGGAAATGCTCACAAATAAGAGAAAGAGAAAGAGGGATGAGTTGGTGGTGAATGGGGCTGACCATACTTAAGGTGTCTTAATTTATAAATAAATAAATAGCTTTACTGAAACCCATAAAGTTTAAACATCTTGTACTGAGAAGTAAACTCCTATGTAGGGCTGTCATGTCATGTCATGTCATGGTGGTGTGGCAGTACAGGATTTTTTATTTGAAAGAATTATTATTTATATTTTTTAAATAAAATAAAGACATTGTTAATATTTTTTGTATAATTTCTCCCCAACAATTACATTTTTCTTTGTTAGTACAGATATTTCTAAGTATTACAGATCCTAATAATTTTAGAGGAGAGCTTCATAGAATTTAATCAAACCAACAAGTTGGAAGGGTTTGTAATTTTTTAATTATAGGCTTACATATATTTCCATTTCTATGTGTCAACTTTATTGTTACCAAAGAAATGTTACCTTAATTTACCTTAGCCATGAGACGAGTTGCTAACCAAACATACAACATGGAGTATATGTAATGAACTGGTCCATTGTCTCATTAAGAGAATAAAAATAAATTACAATATTCAAGTGGGGCTGGTCGGCCAGACAGACACCTTGAGGAACTTCAACAACAACTGACATTAAATTATCCCCTGGTCTGATTAAGGGGGTGCGGGAGTAGGGGACAGACTTGGGGGGGGGGGGGACTCGGGGGACAGGCTAGGGTAGAAAGCCTGTCCCCTATTCCCGCACCCCCTTAACCCCCCCCCCCTCAAGTCTGTCCCCCTACTCCCGCACCCCCCACAACCCCCCCAAGCCTGTCCCCCCTACTCCCACACACCCCAAAACCCCCTTAAGCCAGGCCCCCTACTCCCACACACCCCAAAACCCCCCTCAAGCCAGGCCCCCTAAGCCTGTCCCCCTACTCCTGCACCCCCCACCCCCCAAGTCTGTCCCCCTACTCCCACACCCCCTTGAGAGAGAGAAAACCAATAACATTTTTCAACTTATGGCCTGGAGTATATGCATTGAATTAGTGCCAAGTTTGATAGGTTGACCCACAGTGATGTTGGCTGTTGGTGAAGACATGTGTTCCTCCTCTCCTGTTGAAAAAGAAGGAAAAAATATCAAACCATTAGATAAATATAAACAGAAGATAAACATGGAGAGAGATAAATATGAAGAGAGATAAATATGAACAAATAAACATGGAGAGATAGACATATAAAAATAAACATGGAGAGATAGACATATAAAAATAAACATGGAGAGATAGACATATAAAAATAAACATGGAGAGATAAACATAAACATTGAGAGAGATAAACATAAACATTGAGAGAGATAAACATAAACAAATAAATATTGAGAGAGATAGACAAACATGGAGAGAGATAGACATAAACAAATAAACAAGAAGAGAGATAAACATAAACAAATAAACATGGAGAGAGATAGACATGGAGAGAGAGAGACATGAAAAGAGATAAACAAGAAGAGAGATAAATATAAACAAATAAACATGGAGAGAGATAAACATAAACAAATAAACATTGAGAGAGATAAACATAAACAAATAAACATGGAGAGAGATAAACAAGAAGAGATAAATATAAACAAATAAACATAGAGAGAGATAAACATAAACATTGAGAGATAAACATAAACAAATAAACATGGAGAGAGATAGACATAAACAAATAAACATGGAGAGATAAACATAAACAAGAAGAGAGATAAACATAAACAAATAAACATGGAGAGAGATAAACAAGAAGAGATAAACATTGAGAGAGATAAACAAGAAGAGAGATAAACATAAACAAATAAACATGGAGAGAGATAAACATGAAAAGAGAGACATAAACATTGAGAGAGATAAACATAAACAAATAAACAAGGAGAGAGATAAACAAGAAGAGAGATAGACATAAACAAATAAACATGGAGAGAGATAAACAAGAAGAGATAAACATGAATAAATAAACATGGAGAGAGATAAACAAGAAGAGAGATAGACATAAACAAATAAACATGGAGAGAGATAAACATAAACAAATAAACATGGAGAGAGATAAACAAGAAGAGAGATAAACAAACAAATAAACATGGAGAGAGATAAACAAGAAGAGAGATAGACATAAACAAATAAACATGGAGAGAGATAAACAAGAAGAGAGATAAACATAAACAAATAAACATGAAGAGAGATAGACATGGAGAGAGAGAGACATGAAGAGAGATAAACATAAACAAACAAATATTGAGAGAGATAGACAAACATGGAGAGAGATAGACATAAACAAATAAACATGGAGAGAGATAGAGATAAACATATAAACAAGGAGAGAGATAGAGATAAACAAATAAACAAGGAGAGAGATAGAGATAAACATATAAACAAGGAGAGAGATAGAGATAAACAAATAAACAAGGAGAGAGATAGAGATAAACATATAAACAAGGAGAGAGATAGAGATAAACAAATAAACAAGGAGAGAGATAAACAAGAATAAATAAACATGGAGAGAGATAAACAAATAAACACTGAGAGATAACAAACACTGAAGGAATGATGTTTAATTAATGATCTGACAGTAATAATAAATGTTTACACACATATACACATACAAACAAACACACACATATATACATACAAACAATCAAACATACACATATACACATACAAACAACCAAACATACACATACAAACAACCATACACACACACATATACATACAAACAACAAAACACACACACACATATACATACAACCAAACACACACACAACCAAACACACATACAAACAACCAAACACACACACATATACATACAACCAAACACACACAAACATACAAACAATCAACCAAACAACCACACACATACACATACAACCAATCAAGCAAACAAGCAAACACAAACATACAATCAACCAAACACACACACAAACAATCAACCAAACACACATACAAACCAAACCCACATACAAACAACCAACACAAACATACAAACAAACACACACACACAACCACAAACACAACCACACACACACAAACCCAAACCCAAACCCAAAACTAACCTCTAAGCAATGCCAGTTTGAGATTTTCTGTACAGGTTTCATAGGACATTTTCTGTAGAGGTGATAGACACGTGGCAAGGGCCTGGCGAGAACATGCCTTATATATTCCCTCACAGGTGAAGTAGTCGGCAAGTAGTGTGAGGTGTCGGAAGTCAATCTGAGGGGTAAAATGGAAATGGGTTAGAAATGGGATGGGTTAATGTTTATGGAATGAGTTAGAAATGGGATGGGTTAGAAAGGGGATGGGTTAATGTTTATGGAATGGAATGGGTTAGTTTTTATGGAATGGGTTAGTGTGGGTTAGAAATGGGTTAATGTTTATGGAATGGGATGGGTTAGTGTTTATGGAATGGTGAAGTAATCGGCCAGTAGTGTGAGGTGTCGGAAGTCAATCTGAGGGGTAAACGAAAAATGGGTTAGAAATGGGATGGGTTAATGTTTATGGAATGGGATGGGTTAGTGTTTATGGTGGTGTGAGGTGTCGGAAGTCAATCTGAGGGGGTAAATGGAAATGGGTTAGTGGTTATAGTGGTGATGGAATGGGTTAATGTTTATGGTGTTTATGGAATGGAATGGGTTAGTGTTTATGGAATGGAATGGGTTAGTGTTTATGGAATGGTTTAGGTATTGGGAGTTGATCTGGGGTAAATGGAATGGGTTAGTGTTAATGGAATGGGTTAGTGTTTATGGAATGGTGAAGTAATCGGCCAGTAGTGTGAGGTGTCGGAAGTCAATCTGGGGGGGTAAATGGAAATGGGTTAGTGATTATAGTGGTGATGGAATGGGTTAATGTTTATGGTGTTTATGGAATGGAATGGGTTAGTGTTTATGGAATGGGTTAGAAATGGGATGGGTTAGAAATGGAATGGGTTAGTGTTTACAGTAGTGTGAGGTGTCGGAAGTCAATCTGAGGGGTAAATGGAAATGGGTTAGAAAAGGGATGGGTTAGTGTTTATGGAATGGAATGGGTTAGTGTTTATGGTTAGGTATTGGGAGTTGATCTGGGGTAAATGGAATGGGTTAGTGTTAATGGAATGGGTTAGAAATGGGATGGGTTAGAAAAGGAATGGGTTAGAAAAGGAATGGGTTAGAAATGGGATGGGTTAGTGTTTATGGAATGGGTTAGGTATTGGGAGTTGATCTGGGGTAAATGGAATGGGTTAATGTTTATGGAATGGGTTAGAAATGGGATGGGTTAGTGTTTATGGAATGGGTTAGTGTTTATGGAATGGGTTAGTGTTTATGGAATGGGTTAATGTTTATGGAATGGGTTAGAAATGGGATGGGTTAGAAATGGGATGGGTTAATGTTTATAGTGGTGTTAGGTGTCGGAAGTCAATCTGAGGGGTAAACGAAAATGGGTTAGTGTTTATGGAATGGGTTAGTGTTTATGGAATGGGTTAGAAATGGAATGGGTTAGAAATGGGATGGGTTAGTGTTTATGGAATGGGTTAGAAATGGGATGGGTTAGTGTTAATGGAATGGGTTAATGTTTATGGAATGGAATGGGTTAGTGTTTATGGAATGGGTTAGAAATGGGATGGGTTAGTGTTTATGGAATGGGTTAGAAATGGGATGGGTTAGTGTTAATGGAATGGGTTAGTGTTTATGGAATGGGTTAATGTTTATGGAATGGGTTAGTGTTTATGGAATGGGTTAGGTATTGGGAGTTGATCTGGGGTAAATGGAATGGGTTAGTGTTTATGGAATGGGTTAGGTATTGGGAGTTGATCTGGGGTAAATGGAATGGGTTAATGTTAATGGAATGGGTTAGTGTTTATCGAATGAGTTAGAAATGGAATGGGTTAGTGTTTATGGAATGGGTTAATGTTTATGGAATGGGTTAGAAGTGGAATGGGTTAGTGTTTATGGAATGGGTTAGAAATGGGATGGGTTAGTGTTTATGGAATGGGTTAATGTTTATGGAATGGGTTAGAAATGGGATGGGTTAGGTATTGGGAGTTGATCTGAGGGTAAACGGAATGAGTTAGTGTTTATAGTGGTGTCGGAATTAATTAGTGTCGGAATTAATTAATGTTTATAGTGGTGTTGGAAGTCAATCTAGGGGGTAAACGGAATGAGTTAGAAATGGAATGGGTTAGTGTTTATAGCGGTGTTGGAAGTCGATCTGGGGTAAATGGAATGAGTTAGTGTTTATTGCGAGTTGATCTGGGGTAAACGGAATTAATTAATGTTTATAGCGGTGTCGGAAGTTGATCTGAGGTAAACGGAATGAGTTAGTGTTTATAGCGGTGTCCGAATTACTTAATATCGGTATTAATTAATGTTTATAGTGGTGTTGGAAGTTGATCTGGGGTAAACGCAACGAGTTGATGTTTTTATTTGTTATATTATTAATATTATTATTATTAACTTAGTTTTTATCTGTTATATTATTATTATTATTATATTAGTTTTTATTTGTTATATTATTATTATCATTATTATATTACTTTTTATTTGTTATATTATTATTATCATTATCATATTAGTTTTTATTTGTTATATTATTATTATTATATTAGTTTTTATTAGTTAATGTTTTTATTTACTTCTGACATTCCTGCCTAAAAAATATTACATCCTGGTTAGATTATCATGCATTATTATACAAAATATTATTACAACCCCACAAAATATTATTACAACACAACCCCACAAAACATTATTACAACACAACCCCACACACACAAAACATTATTACAACACACCCTCACAAAATATTACAACACTCCCACAAAACATTATTACAAAATTATTACAAAACATTATTACAACACAATCCCACAAAACATTACAACAACACAACAACACAAACTATTACAACCCACACACCCACAAAACATTACAACCCACAACCCCACAAAACATTATTACAACACAACCCCACAAAATATTACAACACCCACACACCCACAACACAACACAACAAAATAATACAACCCCCCCCTACCCATAACAAAATAATACAACCCCCCCCCCAACCACCCCAACAAAACATTACAACCCACAACCCCTCAAAATACAACCCACCCCCCACCCCACCACCCCAACAAAATATTACAAAAACACCCCCCCCCACACCAACAAAACATTACCTTAATATCATATGCCGACTGTACAGCGCGTATTTCCCTAATAATGGATCTCTGTGCTGCCTCTATGCCGTACAGCTCTGCCACCTGGTGTATGTTATTGCTGTATAGTTTGTTGACGTCAAGGAGGTGCTCAAATTCAAACATTTTCTGCCGGGAGAAGGTTGAGATGGTGTTAATTTTGGATGGGTGGTAATTAATGGTGCTGTAAGTTTATTAATGCGCCCATACATATATATATATACACATAACACGCACACACACACACACACATACATATACATACATAATTTTAAAGAAAAGTATGATAATTGTGATTTAAAATACGGGACATTACGAGCTTGACTCAATCCTGTAAAGATACAAATAGGTAAGAACACACACACACACACACAAATATACACATACACCCACACATACACATACACACGAACACACACACATCACCTACCACCTACCGACCCATAATTACAAAAGTGAATTAATTATCCTCTTAAGGTGAGAAAAACAAACAAACATAAATAAAACTTGACGACAAATTTGAATCAAACCAATTTTTTTTTTTTTTATCAAACAATTTTTTTCCTCGCTCACCATAATATTGACGACAAATTTGAATCAAACCAATTTTTTTTTTTTTTTATCAAACACAATTTTTTTTTTTCTGCTCGCCATAATATTGACGACAAATTTGAATCAAACCAATTTTTTTTTTTTTTTTTATCAAACAGAATTTTTTTTTTCGCTCACCATAAAAACTTGATGACAAATTTGAATCATACCATTTTTTTTTTTTTTTCTTTAAACACAATTTTTTTTTCCGCCCACCATAATATTGACGACAAATTTGAATCAAACCAATTTTTTTTTTTTTTTTTTTTTAATCAAACAATTTTTTTTTCCCCGCTCACCATAATATTGACGCCTTCAGTCCTGAGCAAACACAAACAAACATAGATAAAAACCTGACGACAAATTTGAATCAAACACATTTTTTTTCCCGCTCACCAGAAAAACTTTACGACAATTTTTTTTTTTTTTTTTTTTTTTTTTTTTTTTATCATCAGACACAATTATTATTATTTTATTTTTTTTCCGCTCACCATAATATTGACGCCTTCAGTCCTGAGCATCAAGCGTTGGTCTTTATCCTCGACGAAGACCCTGCGTAGATTCTTGACACTGTGTACCAAGGCCGTCTGTGATTTGTGATTTACCAGTGAATGTATGTCATAGTTACCACCACTCACTGGTAACATTAACACTATCTGAAAAATATAAATAAAAGATAAATTAATAGAGTGGTTTATTAACATTAAATAAAAAATAAAATAACAGAGTGGCTTAAAGTAACATTAACACTATCTGAAATATATAAATAAATGATAAATTAATAGAGTGGTTTGGTAACATTAATTAACACTATCTGAAAAATATAAATAAAATAACAGAGTGGTTTGGTAACATTAACATTAAATAAAAAATAAAATAATAGAGTGGTTTGGTAATATTAACATAATCTGAAAAATATAAATAAAATAACAGAGTGGTTTGGTAACATTAACATTAAATAAAAAATAAAATAATAGAGTGGTTTGGTAATATTAACATAATCTGAAAAATATAAATAAAATAACAGAGTGGTTTGGTAACATTAACATTAAATAAAAAATAAAATAATAGAGTGGTTTGGTAATATTAACATAATCTGAAAAATATAAATAAAATAACAGAGTGGTTTGGTAACATTAACATTAAATAAAAGATAAAATAATAGAGTGGTTTGGTAACATTAACATAATCTGAAAAATATAAATAAAATAACAGAGTGGTTTGGTAACATTAACACTATCTGAAAAATATAAATAAAAAATAAAATAACCAGGGTTTAAATACAGTGATATTTGGCAATACTTAGTACAGTACAAACGTCATATAAGAAAAATATTCTGCAAACATAAAAAAATAAAATAACACACAGAGGGTTAAATTAAATACAGTGATAATTGGCAATACTTAGTTAAAACAGTGATATATATAAAAAATAAATACAGGGATAATTGGCAACAGTGATATATATATATAAAAAAAAAATATTTATCTACCGACCTCACACACAGAGGGGTAAATTAAATACAGTGATAATTGGCAACAGTGATATAAAAATAAAATAACAGAGGGGTAAATTAAATACAGAGATAATTGGCAACAGTGATATATATATATAAAAAAAAAAAAAAAAAAAATATCTACCGACCTCACACCAGAGTTGTGCGTTGGTGTCGAAGGAATAGTCGACGATACAAGGGTCACATTGGAGTACGGCCTCCCTGCGCTGCTCCACCTCTAAGGGATTCACCTTCGCTTTACGCTTCCTCTCGCCGCCCCGACCTATTCCAGCCTCGGGTGACTGGGAAAAAAAAAAATTAAATAAAAATAAAAAAAATACAAAAATAATAATAATAATAATAATAATAATAATAATAATAATAATAATACCGTAATAATAATAATAATACTAATAATAATAATAATAATAATAATAATAATAATAATAATAATAATAATAATCATAATAATAATAATAATAATAATAATAATAATAAAAAAAAAAAAAAAAAAAACAGTATAAAAAAATCATAAATACAGAACAAAATAATAATACCGTAATAATAATAATAATAAAAATAATTAAATACAGAAAAAAAATAATAATACAGAAATAAAAATAAAAAAAATAATAATAAATAATTAAATACAGAAAAAAAATAATAAATACAGAAAACAATAATAATACAGAAATGAAAATAATAAAAATACATAATAATAATAAATAAAATAAATAAATACAGAAAAAAAAAGTCAATATATAAAGATGAAAATACGTAAAATACATAAATACAGAAAAAAAAATAAAAATAATAATAATAAATAAAATAAATATATACAGAAAAAAAAATACAGAAAAAAAAATAAAAATAATAATAATAAAAAATAAATACAGAAAAAAATAATAAATAAAATAAATAAATACAGTATAGAAAAAATCAATACAGAAAAAAAAAAAAAAAAAAATACAGTATAAAAAAAATAAATATATAGATAAAAATACATAAAATAAATACAGTATAAAAAAATAAATATATGAAGATAAAAATACATAAAATAAATAAATACAGAAACAAAAATAAAAAATAATAATAAATAAAATAAATAAATACGGTATAAAAAAAAATCAATATATAAAGATAAAAATACATAAAATAAATAAATACATTAAATAAGTAAAATAATGAATCAGTCATTGCCTAATGGGACTGTAAAAAATATTAATAATAATACTGAATAGATAATTTAAAAAAAAAATTATTTCTTCCTTTTCCTTCTTTACCTCTCTCTCACTCTCTCACTTCCTTCTTCCTCCCTCCCTCTCTCTATCTCTATCTCTCTCTCTCTCTCTTCCTTTTTCCTCCCTCTCTTTACCTCTCTCTTTCTCCCTCTCTTCTTTCCTCTTCCCCCTCTCTCCCTTCCTCTTCTTTACCTCTCTCTTCTTTCCTCCCTCTCTCTCTCTCTCTCTCACTTCCTCCCTCTCCCTCTCTCTCTCTCACTCTCTCTTCCTTTTTCCTCCCTCCCTTTACCTCTCTCTTTCTCCCTCTCTTCTTTCCTCTGCCCCCTCTCTCCCTTCCTCTTCTTTACCTCTCTCTCTCACTTCCTCCCTCACTCTCTCTCTCTCTTCCTTCCTCTTCCTTACCTCTCTCTCTCTCTTCCTTCCTCTTCCCTCTTTACCTCTCTCTCTCTTCCTCCTCCCTCTTTACCTCTCTCTTCCTTCCTCTTCCCTCTTTACCTCTCTCGTCTTTCCTCTTCCCTCTTTACCTCTCTCTCTCACTTCCTCTCTTCTTTACCTCTCTCTCTCTCCCTCTTCCTACCCTACTCCTCCCTCTCTCTCACCCCCCTCCTACCTCACCCCCCTCTCTCTCTCTCCCTACCCTACCCCCCTCTCTCTCTCTCTCTTCCTTACCTCTTCCTCTACCCTATCTTCTTCAATGCCTTCATCTTCAGACAGCCCCTGGTGGTGACTTTTGGAATCGTCGTCGTCTTCGTCGTCTGAGATGTTGTTTTCTTCGTTTTCCGAATAGTCTTGTTCTTGTTTCTTTTTTATTCTGTTGGATGAGGTGCCGTCATCATCCTGTAAAGTGTGTAATAATAATAATATTAATAATAATAATAATAATAATACAGTATAAAAATTATAACAATAATATTAATAATAATAATAGTAGTAGTAATAATAATAATAATAATAATAATAATAATATTAAATAATAATAATAATACAGTATAACAATAATAACAATAATATTAATAATAATAATAATTATGATAATACAGTATAACAATTATAACAATAAAATTAATAATAATAAAAATACTATTAATAACTAAGAATAATATTAATAATGATAATAATAACAGTAAGAAAAATAATAATAATGATAATAAAAAGTGATAATAATAATAATAATAATAATGATAATAAAAAGTAATAATAATATAATAGTAGTAATAATAATAATAATAGTATAAGTAACCATAATAATAATAATACATGTAGTAATAATAATAATAATAGTATAAGTAACCATAATAATAATAATACATGTAGTAATAATAATAATAATAGTATAAGTAACCATAATAATAATAATAATAATAATCAAAGGTATTCTGGGCTACAAAAATATATTCATAATTACCCCTCCATCTTTGTCATCATCATCATCATCATCATCATTTTCCTCTCCTCCTCCTCTTCTATTCCCTCTTTTCTCATTATTCTCAGTTGCCTCTTCTCCTTTATCTCCTGTTTTCATCTTCTCTTCCTCTTCTTTCCTCTGTCGCTCAAACACAGACGAACTAAAAGGAAAGAAGGAAGGTTAGGTTAGGTTAGATTTTACAAGGTTAGGTTAGGTTAAGTTAAGTTAAGTTTAGATAAGTTAGGTTAG
>JAWQEG010001981.1:170000-180000 GCA_033782935.1 Petrolisthes cinctipes | reverse complement strand
TATACACATAAATACAGACAGATAGATACACATACACACAGATACACATAGAGATAGATATACACACACACATACACATAGAGATAGATATATACACACAGAGAAACACACACAGATACACAGACAGATACATACAGAGACACAGACAGATAGATATACATACACATAGATATACATAGAGATAGATATACACACAGAGAAACACACACACACAGAGACAGACACAGAGATAGATATACACAGATACACATAGAAATAGATATACACACACACAGATACACATAGAGACAGAGATAGATATACACAGACAAATAGATACACATACACAGATACACACAGAGATAGATATACACATACACATAGAGATAGATATACACATACACATAGATACACATAGAGATAGATATACTGTACACATACACAAGGGATGGAAAGGCACCTCCATTATAGGTGTGGATATATTCTTAGTGGCTGTACGTAATATTTCTACCATACGTGGCACACCTTATAGGGAAGAGAGAGAAGAGATAGAAAGAGAGAGACAGAGAGATAGTTATACATATACATAGATACATAGAGATAGATATACACACACACATACACATAGAGATAAATATACACACAGAGAAACACACACAGATACACAGACAGATAGATACAGAGACACACAGAAATACAGACAGATAGATACAGAGACACACAGAAATACAGACAGATAGATACACATACACATAGATATACATAGAGATAGATATACACACAGAGACACACAGAGAAACACACACACACAGAGACAGACACAGAGATAGATATACACAGATACACAGACAGATCGATACACATACACATACACACAGAAACACAGAGATAGATATACACATACATAAATACACACAGAGATAGATACACACATACACAAGGGATGGAAAGGCACCTCCATTATAGGTGTGGATATATTCTTAGTGGCTGTATGTAATATTTCTACCATACGTGGCACACCTTAAAGAGAGAGAAAGGGATGATAGTAAGAGAGAGACACACAGAGATATACGCATACACATACACACATAGAGATAGATATACACACACACATACACATAGAGATAGATTTATACACACAGAGAAACACAGACAGATAGATACAGAGACACACAGAAATACAGACAGATAGATACACATACACATAGATATACATAGAGATACATATACACACAGAAACACACAGAGAAACACACACACACACAGACAGACACAGAGATAGATATACACAGATACACAGACAGATAGATACACATACACATACACACAGAAACACAGAGATAGATATACACATACACAAGGGATGGAAAGGCACCTCCATTATAGGTGTTGATATATTCTTGGTGGCTGTATGTAATATTTCTACCATACGTGGCACACCTTAAAGAGAAGAGAGAGAGGAGAGAGTAAGAGAGACACACAGATATATACGCATACACATACTCACATAGAGATAGATATACACAGACACATATACACATAGAGATAGATATACACACAGAGAAACACACACAGATACACAGACAGATACATACAGAGACACAGACAGATAGATACACATACACACAGATAAACTGACAGATAGATACAGAGACACACAGAAATACAGACAGATAGATACACATACACATAGATATACATAGAGATAGATATAAACATACACATAGAGATACACACACACATACACACAGACAGACACAGAGATACACATACACACACAGAAACAGACAGACACAGAGATACACACAGATAGATACACATACACACAGAGACACATAGAAACACAGACAGACAGAGATAGATATACATATACACATACACATATAGACAGATAGAGATATACACATACACACAGAAACACACAGAGACACCTTATAGGGAGTGAGAGAAAGAGATGAGAGATAGAAAGAAAGAGACACACAGATAGATAGACATATACACATACACACAGACAGATAGATACACATACACACAGACACACACTGAAACACACACAGACAGAGATAGATATACACATACACATAGAGATAGATACACACAGAAAGACACAGAGATAGATATACACACAGAGAAACACATACAGACACAGATATACACATACACACAGATACACATAGAGAAACACACACAAACACAGAGATACATATACACATACACATATAGATAGATATACATACACACATATATACAGACAGATAGATACAGAGACACACAGAAACACAGACAGACACAGATAGATATACACATACACATACACACAGAAACACAGACAGACACAGAGATAGATATACACACAGAGAAACACAGACAGACACAGATATACACATACACACAGATACACATAGAGAAACACACACACACACAGAGATAGATATACACATACACACAGAGATAGATATACACACAGAGACACACAGACACAGAGATAGATATACACACACAGACAGATAGACAGACACAGATATACACACACACACACAGACAAACACCGATATAAACACACACACACAAACACAGACACAGATATACACATACACATATACACAGACAGACACAGATATACACACACACAAACACACACAGACAGACACAGATATACACACACATACAAACACAGATATACACATACACACACACACACAGATATACACACACACACACAGACAGACACAGATATACACACACACACAGACAAACACATACAAACACAAACAAACACACACACACACACACAAACACACACACACACACACAAACACACACACACTTACCAAGAGTAACATTAAGTTCATCCCTGCCAGCAAAGTGGAAAGTATTAAGTGTCATCTGAGTAAGTGGTTCACCCAAAGCCTGTAATAAAAAGATTAAATGAGTCCTCCAAAAAACACAACAATAATACACGTAAATATCGGAGTAAATGATTCCTCCAAACTACTCCAAATAACAAAGATAAAATTAGTCCTCCAAAAAACACAAAAATACAGGATAATTATAGTGTTGGTAAATATTGGAGTAAATGATTCCTCCAAACTACTCCAAATAACAAAGATAAAATGATTCCTCCAAAAAACCCAATATATCCAAAGATTAAATGAGTCCTCCAAAACACACAAAAATAAACGTAAATATCGAAGTAAATGATTCCTCCAAAAACACAATATATTTCCAAAGATAAAATGAGTCCTCCAAAAAACAAAAATAATACACGTAAATATCGGAGTAAATGAGTCCTCCAAAACACACAATATTATTTCCAAAGATTAAATGATTCCTCCAAAAAACACAAAAATAAACGTAAATATCGGAGTAAATGATTCCTCCAAAAAACACAATATATTTTCAAAGATAAAATGATTCCTCCAAAAAACACAAAAATAAACGTAAATATCGGAGTAAATGATTCCTCCAAAAAACGCAATATATTTCCAAAGATTAAATGAGTCCTCCAAAAAACAAAAATAATACACGTAAATATCGGAGTAAATGATTCCTCCAAACTACTCCAAATAACAAAGATAAAATGATTCCTCCAAAAAACACGATATATTTCCAAAGACAAAATTATTCCTCCAAACTACTCCAAATAACAAAGATAAAATTAGTCCTCCAAAAAACCCAATAATACAGGATAATTATAGTGTTGGTAAATATTGGAGTAAATGATTCCTCCAAAAACCACAAAAATACAGGAGGATAATTATAGTGATGGTAAATATTGGAGTAAATGATTCCTCCAAAAACCACAATATAATTCCAAAGATATATATAAAAAGTCCTTCAAAAAACACAATTATACACGTAAATATTGGAGTAAATGATTCCTCCAAAAACCACAATATATTTCCAAAGATAAAATGAGTCCTCCAAAAAACACAATATATTTCCAAAGATAAATTGATTCCTCCAAAAACCACAATATATTTCCAAAGATAAAATTAGTCCTCCAAAAAACACAATAATAATACAGGTAAATATCGGAGTAAATGATTCCTCCAAAAAACACAATATATTTCCTAAGATAAAATGATTCCTCCAAACTACTCCAAACAACAAAAACTAGCTTGGAGTAGTTTGGAGGAATCATTTACTCCGATTATTTACCAACACTGTATCCTATATTATGTTTTGTGAAGGAGTAAATGATTCCTCCAAAAAGATAAAATTAGTCCTTCAAAAAACACAAAAATAGAAGATAATTATAGTGATGGTAAATATTGGAGTAAATGATTCCTCCAAAAACCACAATATAATTCCAAAGATAAAATGATTCCTCCAAAAAACACAAAAATAAACGTAAATATCGGAGTAAATGATTCCTCCAAAAAACACAATATATTTCCAGAGATAAAATGAATCCTCCAAAACACACAATATATTTCCAAAGATAAATTGATTCCTCCAAACTACTCCAAATAGATAAAATGAGTCCTTCAAAAAACACAAAAATAGAAGATAATTATAGTGTAGGTAAATATTGGAGTAAATGAGTCCTCCAAAAACCACAAAAATACATGATAATTATAGTGATGGTAAATATTGGAGTAAATGATTCCTCCAAAAAAACCAATAATACAGGATAATTATAGTGTTGGTAAATATTGGAGTAAATGATTCCTCCAAAAACCACAATATATTTCCAAAGATATATATAAAAAGTCCTTCAAAAAACACAAAAATACAAGATAATTATAGTGTAGTAAATATTGGAGTAAATGAGTCCTCCAAAAACCACAATATATTTCCAAAGATATAAATAAAAAGTCCTTCAAAAAAAACAATAATACCATCAATATTGGAGTAAATGAGTCCTCCAAAAACCACAATATATTTCCAAAGATATATATAAAAAGTCCTTCAAAAAGCACAATAATACACGTAAATATCGGAGTAAATGAGTCCTCCAAAAAACACAATATAATTACAAAGATATATATAAAAAGTCCTTCAAAAAACATCAATATATAAAAAAAAAAATGGTGTTTGTTGTGTTGTTGTTGTTTGGAAGTGTTTGGAGGAATCGTTTACTCCAGATTTACCAACACTTTATTTCCATCTTATTAAAGGGAGGATATTATAGTGTTGGTAAATATTGGAGTAAACGATTCCTCCAAACTACTCCAAGCAACAACAACAACACAACAAACACCATTATTATTATTATTTTTGTTCATGTGGTTCTGTTTGTTTCCTGACATACTTTGGAGGAATCAAGGCACTCCAATGTAACAAAAAAAAAAAAGAGTGAATTAATTACCACCTTAATCATCAAATAAACACATTTATTTACCATACACAAATACAGATATCCATTTGGTAAATTAATATACAACTTCTTTGTATTTTCAATTTATGAAGCCATGAAAAAAGGCTTATATTTACATACTATTTTTTTTTTATATCATTATTATTATTATTATTATTATTATTACTATTTTTTTTTTTTATTATTATTATTATTATTATTACTATTATTATCTTTTTTTATTATTATTATTATGATAAATACTATTATTACTATTATTATTTTTTTTATTATTATTATTACTATTATTATTATTTTTATCATTATTATCATTTTTTTTTTTTTTTTTTTTTTGCCGACCCTATAGCTGATATTATAATTATTTTTTACCTGGGCACACAGAGCGCCGACGGCTTCCCCCGGGTCGACGAGTGCGTTGAGTGCCTTCATGTGTACGGCCGTGGTCACTTCATCCCGCGTCAACTTCTGTTCAGGTAGTCGCTTCTTGGTGTAGTGGTTCTGTGTTGTTATTGTTGTTGTTATTATTATTGTTGTTGTTGTTATTAGTAGTAGTATCATTATTATTATTGTTATTATTATTATCACTTTCATTATTATTATTATTATTAGTAGTAGTAGTAGTAGTAGTAGTAGTAGTAGTAGTAGTAGTAGTATCATTATTATTATTATTATTATTATTGTAATTATTTTTATTGTTGTTATTATTATTATCACTTTCATTATTATCATTATTATCACTTTCATAATTATTATTATTATTATCACTTTCATTATTATTATTATTATTATCATTATCAATTTCATTATTATTACAGTACTATTTTTATTATATTTATTATGATTATTATTATTATCACTTTCATTATCATCATCATTATTACTATTACTATGATTATTATTATGATTATTATTACTATTATTATTACTATTACTATGATTATTATTACTATTATTATTACTATTACTATGATTATGATTACAATTATTATTATCATCATTATTACTATTATTACGATTATTATTATCATCATTATTACTATTATTACGATTATTATTTTTATCATCATTATCATTATCACTATTATCATCATTGGTTAGGTAATTAAAAAGCAACATAATAATAATTAATACCCACATAATAATATCCGTCAATAAGGTCGTCCAAAGCCTCGGAAACTACACCCAGGTTAGACGCGCTGGAAAAGACTGATTTCACCGGGTCTGGACACTTCTTATAATTCTTACTGTACCTGTGTGGAAAAAGATGTACAGGTAATAATTAATATATTCATTATAATTAACAAAAATACACATTAAAGATATACAGGTAATTTATTCATTATAAATTAATTAAAATACACATTCTATTCATTATATAAAAAAAAAAAAAAAAAAAAAACTCATTATATTCATTATATTTAAGAAAAATACACATTATATTTATTATATTTAAGGGGGTTTAAGGGGGTGCGGGAATAGGGGGACAGGCTTGGGGGGGGGGTTTAGAGGGGTGCAGGAGTAGGGGACAGGCTTGGGGGGGATTTAGGGGGGTGCGGGGAGTCAGTGGGGGTTTGGGAGATGCAGGAGTAGGGGGACAGGCTTGGGGGGGTTTAGGGGGGTGCAGGGGGTTGAGAGTAGGGGGACAGGCTTGGGAGAGGGGGGGGGTTTAGGGGTGTGTGGGAATAGGGGACAGGCTTTCTACCCCCCCCAACCCTGTCCCCCTATTCCCGCACCCCCCCAGTCCCCCCCCCAAGCCTGTCCCCCTACTCCCGCACCCCCTTAAGAAAAAAACTCATTATACTTATATAGTTAAGAAAAAAAGACTAATAAATTCAATATAAATAATAAATAAACAAATAATAATATAAACGATAATAAAAAAACAATAACAACAACAATAATAATAATAATAATAATAAAAAAATAAAAAATAATAATAATAATAAAAATAATAATAATAATAATAATAAAAAAAAATAATAATAATAAATAAAACTTGACTTAATTAAAATGGGCATAATATAAACAAAATAATAACAATAATAATAATAATAATAGAAATAAAAAAAAAATAATAATTATAATAAATAAATAAATTCTTGACTTAATTAAAATGGGCATAATAAAAAACAATAATAATAATAATAAAAAAAATAATAATAAATAAATAAAATTTGACTTAAAATTGGCATAATAAAAAAAATAACAATAATAATAAAAAAAATAAAAATAATAATAATAAATAAATAAAACTTGACTTAATTAAAATGGGCATAATAAAAAAAATATTAATAATAAAAATAATGAAAAAAAGGTAAAAAATAAAAATAATAAATACATAAACTTACTTAAAATCGGCATAATATAAAAAAAAAGAATAACAATAACAATAATAAAAAAATAAATAATAAAATAAATAAATAAAACTCGACTTAATTAAAATAGGCATAATATAAAAAAAAAGAATAACAATAACAATAATAAAAAAAAAAAAATAATAATAATAAAAAATAATAAATAAATAAAACTTGACTTAATTAAAATGGGCATAATAAAAATAATAATAATAATAATACTGTAATAATAAAAAAAAAAATAATAATAATAATAATAATAATAAAAAAAAAGTAAAAAATAATTATAAAAAAAAAAAAAAAAAAAAAATAATAATAATAAACAAATAAAACTCGACTTTAATCAAAATGGGCATAATAAAAATAATAATAATAATAATAATAATAATAATAAAAAAAAAATAATAATAATAATAAATAAATACATAAAACTCGACTTTAAATAAAATCGGCAAAATATATATGAAAAAAGCAATAATAAAAAAAAGGAAAAATAAATAAATAAAATAAAGTAATAATAATAATAATAATAAAAAATAAATAAATAAAACTCGACTTAAATCAAAATGGGCATAATAAAAATAATAATAATAATAATACTGTAATAATAATAAAAAAAAAAATAATAATAATAAAAAAAAAGTAAAAAATAATTATAAAAAAAAGAATAGAAAAAAAATAAATAAATAAAAATAATAAATAAATCTCGACTTAAAAAAAAAATGGGCCTAATAATAATAATAACATTGGTCACTGACTTCTTCCTCTGGTCTGGCGTCAATGCTCGCCACTGTCTCTGAAGCTCTATGGACTTGTAGCTGCGACCGTTCTCTCCGTGTGTGTGTGTGTCGGTGGGGGTGTCGGGGGTGGGGGCGGGGGTGGTGGAGAGGGACGCACCCATTTTACTGCTGAATTTTAGGAACCCGCTCTTTCCTTTCCTTCCTTCTTTGATCAGGCTAGTTTTCTTTTTTTTCCATTTCTCTAACTGAAAAATACAAAATACAAAATAAATAATAATAGATTAATGAATAATCCACTTTCTCTTTTTTTCTTCTTCAACATCACCTTATGTCAACTGAACCCCCTCATTTATTATTATTATTATGAGGTGCTGCAAAACCATACACGTGTTGTTCTTTATTACCAAGATATTTACTACAATCAATATCATATCAAATTATAATCATACAACAACAACACCTTATGTCGACTCAACCCCCATCAACTATTATTATTATTATTATTATAAGGTGCTGCAAAATCATAATAAATCAATATCATATCAAATTATAATCATACAACAACACCTTATGTCAACTGAACCCTGTTGCGGTTAAACCTACATTTAAGAGGCTACTTATAATCACTTATACTCACTTACAAGAGTGAGTCACACATCCCATGATGCCTTGAAACTGCTAACATAAGCTTGGATACAAACCCTAGCTCACTGTGGGAACCATTAACACGTTGGCAGATAGTGACAACATAGGTCATGTGACCTACCAAGTGACGCCCTTTTCTCGCTCCTCCAGCCTCAGTTACCTATTGATAACCATACCCTTAACAGGTTACTTTAGCATATAATCTCACTGTAAAGTTAGCTCTCAAGTCTAACTTAACCCAAACATATTTGTGAAACTGTACTCACTCGGGTTATCAATAAAGTGTGTAAACTACAGAAGCTTGCTACATCTCCTACACCATATAGTTATAGAAAAAACATATAATTAAAATCAAACTCCAATGAGACTAAAAAGACAACAAAGGCAAAGACTACAACTACAACTACAACCAGTCACCAACCACCACGTTCATCTATTGTCACATGTCTGGAGTAAGTAAAGTCTTTCTTGCCCCCAGAACAACCCCCTCAATTATTATTATTATTATTATTATTATGAGGTGCTGCACACACATCCATAATAACAACAACAACAATAACAACAACAACACAAAACCAGGAATTATTATACCTATTTTTTTTTTTTTTTTTTTTTTTTACCTTTTTAGCATATTCCTCGACCTCCTCTTTCTGTCCGATTGATCTGGCAACACTGAGGGCTTTGGGGTGCAAGAGACGGGAGTAGTTGGCAACGACGACCTCCAGCGTCTGGTTACTGCGGAGGAACGGAGTCTTCGTTACATCCAGGCCGTCCTCACCATAGTCAAACTGGAAAAAAAAAAAATAATAATAATAAAAAAAAAAAAAAAAAAAATTAATCACACTGTTAAATTTTTTTTTATCCCGATCGTCTAAAAAAAAAATTCACACTGTTGTTTAAAAAATATATATCCAAAATATACATCCAGTCCGTCCTCCCCATAGTCAAACTGGAAAAAA
>JAWQEG010001981.1:47500-157500 GCA_033782935.1 Petrolisthes cinctipes | reverse complement strand
CTAACAGATGTCTTGAATGTAAACGTAGGTAGTACAGTTCCCTCAGGTATAATATTAATAAGTAATGTTGATATGACTTGTTTTCCTGTCCACAGTTGTTTGGGTTTGAGTATGGCTGGTGGGAGTGTTTTAATTCTCCCTGTGAGGTGAGACAGACCCGTTATTACCAACTGCTGGTAGTCCTCGCGTGTGAAGAAGCGATCTCGTACCGTCAACATTACCGACGCCACAACACAGTCCTGAATTAGACCTGCGAGTGGGGATCCATCCTTTGGTGTGAGGTATTGATTGTGTGTTGTAATGAGATGTCTGGCTTCACTCCTGGCTATCTCATTCTGTGGGAAATGTAGATTGAGTTCGTCACCGTCGAAATCAGCATTATAGGCCTTACAGTTGGCATAGGGCATCCGTAACACCCTATCCTTCGGCATGACCCTAGCCCGGTGAGCCTGTATGCTTGGTTTGTGCAGTGTGGGTTGTCTATTCATGAGAACAAAGTCGCCACTCAGTAGGTGACGGTAGACGATCTTGGTTGCGTTGGTTGGTTTGACGTGTGATTCTTGTGGTGTGAGGAGTTTCTTGGCTATGGCCTCGCGTTGGGTGTGGTCCATAGTCCCCAGGCGCTTCTTCTTGCCCTCCTCGTCCTCCACCATCACTGCTCCGGGGTAAACATCAGGGCCGTTTATCACCTGAAGAGAAAATGGTGTAATTAACCTGTTGTTGGATGATGGAATGTGATTTTAACTTTAATATACTTGATGAATATTAGCATTTGTTTAAGCTCACATACCTACCTACCTACCATTTATCACAGCTACTATACACACCTACTACCTACCTACCACACACACCACACACCTACCAACCACACCTACCTACCATTTATCCCACCTACCTACCACTTATCCCACCTACCACACACACCTACCTACCACTTATCCCACCTACCTACCACTTATCCAACCTACCACACCTACCTACCACTTATCCCACACCTACCAACCACTTATACCCACCCACCTACCAACCACTTATACCCACCCACACACACACACCCACCCACCTACCAACCACTTATCCCACCCACTACACACACACACACACCCCGTCACTCGTGAGAGTCAGACGTGTGGTTCGGCGCTCCCCGGGGCAGCCAAGGTCAGCATATTGACCTCTCATCCCACCAGCACCCAATTCACCACCACACAGTTGAATTACCACCCACGTCATTGAAGAGGACAGTGAGGGACTAATTATTCTACAAGTGAAGAGTAAAGACAGTGATTGTTACAAACACAATGGTCACACTTCGTTATTCCCGTGCTGCTCTGTTCCAACTCAAACGAGGATCTACTTACCCGCCTGGTGATGTTATAACCCACCTAAAAATCCTCGGCCTTTTTCACGGCAGGGGTTGCAAGGCAGGTAGGAACAAACACAGACCAATCCCAGTGATTACCACCACCAACAAACAGAAGAAGGCTGCGACAGTGAAACCACGAAACCTCATATGTGTACCTCGCCTGTGGTTTGCTCTGCCCACATTATTTTTATCAAATGTGACATCGTTGAACAATAAGGTGGACGAATTAGTGTCTACAGTAAAATCTATTGGTGCTGATGTTGTGTGTATCACCGAAGCCTGGCAAGTAGTTCCTGAACTGTGTCATATCCAAAACTTTACCCTGTTTCACCATCTCAGAAAAGACAAAAGAGGCGGCGGTGTAGCCTTATTTGCTCAGGACAAATACCGCCCCCAACACCTCAATGTGGATATTCCTGAGGGAGTTGAAGTCTTGTGGGTGAGATTAACACCTCCCTCCCACCCTCGACTCACAGCCTCCATTATTTATTGCCTGGTCTACCATCCATCGCGTGCACCGTCTCAGGCAGTGCTGATTGATCACGTCACCAACACCTGTGATGTATTACGCACCAGATATCAGTCAGCAAAAATTGTTATCTGTGGGGACTTCAACGAAATTGACACCACCATATTTGAAGACGAACTGTCCCTCACACAAATTGTTGATTTCCCTACCCACAACCAGAGTGTCCTAGACAAGATTATCACTGACCTGTCAGACCAGTATCTTCCCCCGCAGCCACTTCCACCCGTGGGGATGAGCAACCATCTCTCCATTCTGTGGGCCCCAACCACTACCATCCCTCACCCTGAACCATCCACCTCCAGGAAGTATAGGCCTATACCGGACTCATTAATGAGACAGTTTGGTCAATGGTTGGTACGTTATCCATGGATAGAAGTGTTAACTGTCAGTGATGTAAACACCAAGTGGGTAAACTATTTAGCCACCATCACACAAGCCTATCAGTACTTCTTCCCAGAAAAGATGACGACAATCCACCAGTCTGACATGCCTTGGATGACCCCCAGAATTAAACGCCTTATTGAACAATGGAGGAGAGCCTTCTACACCAACAAGGACAGGTTCAATCTACTGCGAAATAAAGTCATCAGAGAGATAAAGATGGCTAAACTCAGGCATTATCCAAACAAATTACAACAACTGAAACAAACAAACATCAGCCAGTGGTATAGGAAGGTCAAGGATGTATGTGGTATGAGAAATCACACTTCAGCCCCCTTCTCATGTACCAGGGGACACACCAGTGATGAAGCAGTAAACCTGATTAATGATCACTTTGCCGCTATCTGTCAGAGACTACCTGAGCTCAACCCATCCCAACTACCTGCCTACCTCCCCTCCCCCCAGCCACCACGAGTACATCCACATGAGGTTGCCAATAAGCTCTCAAGCTTTAAACTTAAACGCTCCACCACCCCTCTTGACCTCCCCATTAAATTATATAAAGAATTTGCTGTTGAACTTGCCACCCCCCTTTGTTCCATAATCAATGCATCCATAAGCCAGTGTAGAGTTCCTTCAGATTGGAAAACAGCATATGTAACACCAATCCCCAAAGTTTCCAACCCCCAGTCATTCGATCAACTAAGACCAATTGCAATAACACCCCTCCCTAGTCTGCTGTGTGAAAGCTTTGTCTTCAACTGGGCCTCAGCCAGCATTGCAAATGCCATTGATCACCAACAGTTTGGCAATATGAAATCATCATCCACCACACACTGTCTCATTAGCCTCCTAGATTTCATATATAAGAACATCGAAATTAGAAAAACCTCAGTTGCATTGGCGTTCATTGACTTCAAAAAAGCTTTTGACTTAGTAGATCATAATGTAATCATCAATAAGGCACTGAGTATTGGGATGGATCCGGGCTTGGTAGCATGGTTGTCGGATTTCCTGTTTGGCAGGCAGCAGGTGGTCAGATATCAGGGTGCTGTTTCAGGACCTCAGAAGATTAAGTCAGGTGTGCCCCAAGGGACGAGAATGGGACCGTTGTGTTTCTTAATCCTCATAAATGATGCCCTGACAGACACACCACACCGGTGGAAATATGTGGATGATTCCACTGTCGGTGTTGTGGTGGATAACACACAACCAAACTACCACCACCTCCAACAACAACTAAATAACCTTCAGTCCTGGACCGAGGTTAATAATGTGACCATCAACCTCAACAAGACGGTGGTGATGCATTTTCACACATCCACCACACCTGTACCACCACCTGCAGTCACTCTCGGAGGTCACCCACTCCAGGTTGTGGAGGCAACCAAACTCCTGGGGATAATAATAGACAGTAAATTGGACTGGAAGCAGCACATCACCACCATCACCCAGTCAGCCTCTTATCGCCTCTATATGATAAGAAGGCTCAAATCCCTAGGCACACCAGAGTGGGATCTGAGGGGTATTTACCAAATGTTTGTACTCCCCAAGCTAACGTATGCCGCCCCAAGTTGGTCTCCATCCATCAATAACACCCAGAAAAAACAACTTGAGAGGATACAGAAAAGAGCCTGTCGTATCATACTGGGCACTCGTTATACCACCTACAAAGAAGCCCTAGACATCCTACAAATGACCTCCCTGGACAGTACACACCTTAACATCTTAAAAGGATTCAGTGTACAACTACTAAACAACCCTAGGCACCGAGAAATGCTTCCCCCCCGCCTCCCACCACCACGGCGAGAAACCCGACACTCCAACATCCTCACACCGATAAGGGCACGAACCGACCGTTACAAGCACAGTCCAATTCCTTCACTTGTAGATATAATTAATAGAAAATAATAACATCTAGAAACAATATATATGTCAGCCTTCGAATTCAACTCCTCATACATTATTTTTTTACATTTATCATTATCATATTGTCCGTTCATCCATATAACTTCTCATTATATTATTCATCTATTTATATTTTCTTCCATGTAGTATATCATCATGTTCATGTGCCAATCTGTGTATTTTCAGCCTTGTGGCTGCCATATCAATAAACCGTATATTATTATTATTATTATTATTATTAAATACATCCATTGAGAGTAATTTATGTGTGGAGGAAATAAAGAAAATATAAGTAACCCATATCAACAGTTACCCTTCGATACCTTAATATGGTAATATTGTGTAGTGGCCACACTATGTTTCACACACATATGGCCACTCCTGTATCACTATAGATATACCACTCCTAGATCCCTGCGGGTCTATTCTTAGCCGGCCATCCCTCCACTAGTTAGTTTCTAAATTTCTAGGGGAGGGGGGGCAATGTAGTGGCCACTCTGTTTCACACACATATGGCCACTCCTGTAAACAATTAAATTGCTGATAAATTCTGTTTGAGGCTGAATAATTATTACTCTCTGTAAGAGAGTTTCCAAAACAAAACCACTCAGCCTGTGCGCGCCCCCTCCACACACCCTGACGGAGGTGGAACGGTCATCAATGCACAGGACAGGGAGTCACAGTACCGCTTCCCGTTCAGGGGCTCACACTGATTCTCCTCATCGTGGTTTAGCAGTTATCAAGTTACTGAAGGAGTAACTTGATACCATACTATAGAAATGATCCTATAAAGTATGATTATGTCTTCAAAACTACCTTTGGCAACCACAGTTTTATTGTTCTGCACACCTACAGTAACATCAGGTTTATACTAGTTTATATGTAATATTTTTTTAAATGCTAAATATATTGACATGAATCTGTAATCATTGCAATAATAAAGATATTTATCTAAATTTCGCAAGACACACCCGTCTAAGAATGCACCATAATTCTCCTATACTCAGTTCAGTATAACCATAGAAGACATTTTTAATTGGTACAATGCACAATTTCCTTGAAAACAGTGTGGTGGCGATATTACCCAGACAAACATATTCCTACTGTAATTAAATAGGTCACACTAAGAAACAGTTTTCATTGTTGTGAAACAGAAAACAATGAGAGTAGAGGATTTTAGAATAAAAAACTAAATACTTGTATGAAATTAATGAAACATATAAATAGTGAACGCAATTATAATAGTTACCCCTATATAAACATGGCCTTTGTTTGGACTGGCAGTAAGTTAGCTTTAAATGTATGCAAATATAAGAAAGGTTTCAGTTTAATATACATGAAGTCTGATTAATTGACAAAAGGGGTAAATTTACATTTTTTTTTTAAATAAGGAAAATCTAATGTATTATGATTAAGGTGATTAAAATAACAGCATAATAATTCTATACAAATATGTACTCTAATAAATAATACTGTAGCCTATCATTACTGAACTGTATACAATTATATTCACTATTTATTCACTTTGTACTGCCGGGTTTGACTAACTTCCTGTTGGATCCTTTCATACTGGTACATTTATAAAATATTAAATGAGAATAATAAAGTAAAATGCTAACAACATCACGGGCCCCGAGGATTTGTTTATCTCTGTCTTCTGGTACCAGTGTTGCCAGATACCCTTGAACCATTAGTCACCTCTTCTGTTGTCTTTGAAGAAATAGATCTCACTATTACCCTGGCTCCCTTTGAGGGACCCGAGCATCTACCAGGCTTGCATATTCACATATGATGTTATTGTTGTACAGTCCCCGACATTAGCGACGCCCCTCTCCTTGACCCATACAAAACCCACAGCCACTGCTTCAGTGTGGGGGAAGGAGAATGGCAGCGGGTGAGAGGAGGCAGAGTTTTTTTTTTAAATTAATTATTATATGATAATAATCATAGTATGGAAGTAAAATCTTGTGCTCTTGGTTCAGTGTACCTCAAGGCGAGGGGCGTCGCTACTGCCGGGGACTGTAGTGTGTAGCTGCTTATAGTAAATTTAAAGATGGTTCTTTGCCTATTTATTGGAAAGTTTATCATCTAAGGAACAGAGGGAAGCTGTCAAACTCTTACGTAAGTTACCCCTATATGGATGATTATTATTGACCACGACTGTAGCCTACATGTGGTGAATATGCGGCCAGCTTAGGTCAATCAGAATTGGGACTGTTCTGCCAGACAGTCTGGGGAAGTACAACAACAACAACAACAAATGAACCACAAGACACACCAGTCCCTATTATTATTTACAACACCAAACCATACTATACACCAGTCTCTATTATTATTATTATTTACAATACTGAACCATACGATACACCAGTCTCTATTATTATTATTATTTACAATACTGAACCATATGATACTCCAGTTCCAATTATTATTTACAATATCGAACCATATGATACAATAGTCCCTATTATTATATACAATATTGATGTGACGGTGATGTGAAAATGATAGATAATGTAATTTATAATATGACAATTACAACTTACCTTGCCCGGTTAATTTATGATCTTCGTTGGTTGGCTGCAGCGAAGAGAGTACTCAGGGTTAACTCCCCGTTTTTAGGCCTCAAGCACCACGCACATAATAAATTTTTATGTTAAGGGTTCTTCCCGATATATATGTATTTATATAGATAACAAATCTACTGGTGCATTTAAACAACCAATTGCAAATTTCTATATTTATTCAACTCCAGTATGCCAACATGAATAAATTAATTTCACACACACACACACACTCACGCCACGCTAACTAGCTACTCGCTCTCGCTACGTCTCGTTCGTATACGTGACGATAGTCTAGGTTACGTTAACACTTGTAGTAATTCTATCAATTGTTACGCGAGTTGGAATATTTATTAATGTCTCACACTTGGGAATAATTTAGAGTCTCACAACACACTCGTAATTTTCTTCAAAGATCCAGCTTCCCCCTCACCTAATTTAGTTACTGAACCAGCGTCAATGCAACTAGTCAGTATACAACTGTAAAGCCTTGTGAAATCGTGTAATATACAACGAATTCGGCGTCTACGTTGACCACTCCCCACTGCACACGTGGAGGATTGATCTAGGTAAGGGAAGCTGACGAACGAGTGTGTCCTTCCTTCAAGTGTCCTGTTCCAACTGACCTATATTTCCAAAATTGACTGGAGGCTGGAAGTTCAAAATTTCTACTGACTCCTCCTCCTATCTGTGTTCGTTTGTCCTAACTGGCTACGATTTACATGGTACCCTCTCATTCCTTAGTTATACCTGCAATTGCAATTTACCTATGGCGTGCTAATAATTCCCAATGATTTCCCTCCACTTCACGATCATTTACAATACCATAAATTACCCTGGTAGCATAATTTATCAATACAAGATGTACTTAATGTACGAACACCTATATGACTGAATGTGACAAATTCAGTTGGAACCCAGCCTTCCTGACCCTTTTCTAATTACCTGGTCTATTTTTGGATACTAATCCAGTACCTGCAGATTAAGACTAGCTGCACCCTACATGAACCCACTCCTACCTCCTTTGTCTCAGGGAATATTCCCCTACTCTAGAACATTCTCCAGTATGGAATCTTCCAACTCTCTGTAATTCAAATTACGTCACGAGTATTATGTCTGACTCGTGACAATTGAACCACATGATACAATAGTCCCTATTATCATTATATACTGTACAACACTATAGTCTTTTTGAAATATACTGAGCGCTGAGGCGTTGGCTGTTGGGAGATTTCTCCCTCCTGCAATGATGCCAAATCAGACCAAGCCTACCTTAAAGCAAGGCAATCTCACTATGCTCCAAAAAAAACCCACCACACAAGTGAAACGGTTTCTCACATTGCCTTACATCTCTGATTTGAGTATGGTGAGGTCTATTTGTCACACAAGTGATGTAAATATAGCCTTTAAATACACCTCAACTATTAAATCAAAGTTAGTAAAAAACAAATTTAGAACCCCGACAGAAGCAGGGATCGATATATAAAATTCCATGCAAAGATTGTGAACTAGTTTACATAGGAGAGACTGGCCGAAACCTAGAAACTAGAATTAAGGAACATAAATATGCCACTAAGACGTGTAATTTAAACAATGCTATTTTTAACCATGTTTGTAATGCCAATCATAGAATTGATTGGCAAGGTAGCCATGTATAAAAGCAACGACTTTAGAAAACGTAAGATAATCGAATCAATGTGCATTGAAAAATATCGCAATTTCAACCTTAGTTATGGTATGTATAAATTAGACCCAATAATGAGATCCTTGGTAGAAATGTCCCTTCCCTCACCACACACACCTCACCTCACCTCACCTCACCCACACCTAGGTGACGCCCAAGGGGATTAACACGTGACCTGCCCTCACCGACACCTCCTTCTACCCCATCCCACTGACACCTCCTTCCCTCCCCCCTCCACAAACTGTATATAAGTTCATACCTATGTACAGAGTGGGTTTTATTCACCGTTTATGATTATCACGCCAGTGTGATTTCACCACCACACTTCACTCTCTCTCTCATATCAGCTATTTACTAATGCTAAATTAATCTAAATTACTACGTATACATTTACTTCACTAATTAAGCCATGTAGGTATATGAAAGTATCATTCACTTCTCATATTAACAATGATAATATATATATGTATCACAACACTGGGCAAAATATTTTTCCGGCGTTGTCAGTGCACCTAGGGTGAGTGTACTCAGGGATAAGTGCGTAAGCTCCACCTGTCAACTCAGGTCACTACCGTCACTTTTCCTCTGGCTACCACTCAAGATGGAGCAGCACCTCTGCTACTCACTATCATGTTTTGCATAGTAGAGAGAGAGAACTTATTTATAATGTAAATAAGTACTTTTTAGAAGAGAAAGCAAATAGAGGACCTATCATTGCACCATCACGAGCAGTTGCACGAACAGCAAAAGCCACCAACGTTAGTGAAGCCACAGTCCGACTCATCTGCTCAAAATCAAACCAAGATTGTGAGACACAAAAATCACCAGAAAGATTTACTTTTATGTTTTGTTGTTAACGGCAAGCCATATATAGGCAACAAATGAGAGAAAGAGAGGACAGACGGTGGGTTGGTGAGGGCTGGCTGTCATTTTTAATGAGGATCTAATCCCATAATTGTCCGACTTTGAGACTGGGTCGTGGAGAGAGAGGTCGTATGTTTTGTGCTCTCTCCTCTAGCTGCCAGGGCCTGCCGCACCGGCAGTAGTTTCTTTTTTTTCACCCTTCTGGTGACGACTAGGTTTAGCTAGTAGTCATTCCCTCCATAGCTGGTAGTAGATATAGTAGGTGTCTATATCTTTATATTGAGATCAACTTTGCCTCCTACCTATGGTGGACTCCCCCACTGATAGCTCTGGGTGTGATTAAACACAGACGGACCACCTTAGTGTGGGTTGAGAGGTTGATCTCAAACATTAGTTAATTAGGTCTGGTATTATCCTTATCTGGTGTTTTCTTTTCCTCTTCCCACTTCCCCCCATCTTGGGGGAAGTGGTTACTATGTTGCCTTCCCTCCCAACCCCTCCTCCGTATAGCGGAGGAGGCGGCCATGACCGACCACCACCACGAACCGACGGACGAACCGAGACTCGAACACCCCTCGACATTGACGTGAAAAATGCATCTTTTGTTATGTTACATGCCACTGGTTCGGCCCCACTAGCCGGCCTCAATCCTTTCATTGTTCAAAAGGTTATTGATGGCTGGGCTGGTGTGGTTGAATCAGTAAAAAAACTTGCATCTGGAGACCTCCTAGTAAAAACATTCAATTCTAAACAAGTAGCCACTTTGCTAAAATTACGTCAGATTCACAATTATGAAGTTGAAGCCAAGATTCCTCAAGCCATGAATTCCTGCAGGGGAGTAATCACCTGTAGGGATTTAATGATGATGGAAGAAACGGAAATAATTGAGGAAATGAAAAATCAAGATATCATTGACGCTAGATTCATTACACGATTAGAGGATGGTATAAGGAAGAAGACTGCAACACTCATTTTGACTTTTGGCAAAGTTTCACTTCCTGAAACTGTCAAAATTGGTTATGAAATCGTTAAAGTAAGACCCTTTATCCCCAACCCTCTTAGATGCTTGAACTGTCAGATTTATGGACATGGAAATCGAACTTGTAAGGCTTCTTCTCCAATGTGTGGCAGGTGCGCGACGCCTGGCCATGTTGAGGAAAAGTGCACATCAGTGGAGCTCTCCTGCTTTCATTGTAAGGGTACTCACTCCACTTCCTCGAGGGATTGTCCCAAGTGGAAGCTGGAGAAGGAGGTCTGCTCAGTGAAGGCAGTGCGAGGTATCTCTTATCATGATGCGAGGAAGGCGGTGATGGGATCGCAAGCGACCCCATCACCCAATGTCTCGTATGCATCGGCGGTGATATCTCGACCCGTGATGTGTACTATCAGTACTCAGACTGAGTCAGAGCCGAGCGAACAGGCTGATCACTCTACTACTACACCTACTATTATTACCCCCTCTAAGACTATTACCAAATCTACTAACTCCTATTCTCAGGCTGCAGCTGCTTTGCAGTCAGAGAAACCAAAGAAGAAGTCAGACAAGAAAGATAAAGTTAACTACACCACCCTAAAACCAAAGTCACTTCCTTGCACACACCCTACTCCCACTTCATCGGGGGAGAGAAGGGATAGCTCTTCCTCGGTGGAGTCTGGGAGACTCACCATTGATGAGGAAGCAATGGATGTCTCCGGACGCAAGAACCGGGAAAGGTCCCCCGGTAGCTACTCGCCACGCGGCGGGCGGCACAAGAAGACTAAGCACGCAGGCCGACCCCGTAACTCTTAAATCGCCATGTTCACTGTACTACAGTGGAATTGTAGAAGTCTTGGGAATAAATTGAACAACATATCAATATTATTACACACACACAGGCCAGACGTCGTCTGTTTACAGGAGACAGGGTTGGAGAATCACTCTGACCCAACACAATTTAAACACTACAACGCATACAGGAGAAACGATGGACACGGAGTAGCAATATACACACACAAATCACATCCACAGACACAAATAACATTAAACACTACTCTGGAAGCCGTTGCTTGCAGAGTGAAATTACACAACACCTACATATCCATCTGCTCTCTTTACTGTCCGCCACGCGGCCCCATTGACAGTGATTCATTTCATAATTTATTTAGTCAACTACATGGTAAAAAATTGGTACTGGGCGACTTTAATGCCCATCACTGTCAGTGGGGAAGCTTAAGAACTGATGCTCGCGGAGGGCAGATGGCAGACATTATACTACAATCCAACCTCTGCCTCCTGAACGATGGCCAAGCCACCAGGGTTGACGATCGTTCTGGCAACTTTTCGTCTATCGATTTGTCTCTGGCCTCCACGGATATACACCAGGATTTTTCTTGGCATCCTGAGTCCGACTCCCTTGGTAGTGACCACTTTCCCATCTGTCTCTCTTATTCAAGTCATACAGTTTCGGCCCCTTTGGTGCCAAAGTTCAATTTTAAGAGAGCAGATTGGGGGTCTTTCGGGAGGATCGTCGACCTAGATATTTCCGGGGAGACCATAGATGAAAAGATGCGAAATTTAACACAAAACATCTTACACGCAGCCGAGGTTGCTATTCCCAAAACCTCTATAATTCGAAATAAGCGTGAAGCACATTGGTGGTCAACGGATTGCCGAGAGGCATTAAGGAAGCGTAATAGGAGATACAGGATTTTTGACAAACAGCCCACTCAGAACAACTTTATAGCTTACAAACGGGCGAGGGCTGAGGCAAGGAGAGTAATTAATAGAGCTAAAAGGGACTCTTGGCGGTCGTTTGTGTCCACGGTGAATCGTTTTACACCACTTACAAAAGTCTGGTCCACTATAAAGATACTAAATAACAAACGCCCGTATACCCCCATCACCACTCTTCAAGTGGATAATAACATCTACGACGATCCCGTGGACGTAGCAAACGTACTTGCTAGGAGTTTCTCAAAAGTAAGTAGTTCAGCCAATTACGACCAACGTTTTCTCCATCACAAACGTACGGCTGAACTACAAGAGATAGACTTTGCCACAGAAGACGTAGACTACCCATACAACCGGGAGTTTACGATAGACGAACTTCTCCTTGCCCTAAGATCCTGTAAAGACACCAGTCCTGGACCTGACACCATCACGTACGGTATGATCCGGCATCTTGGCCAGGATAACCTGGTCAAGTTGCTAGCAGTGTACAATGAGATTTGGGTGTCTAACATCTTCCCAAACTCATGGCACTTTGCGTGGATCATACCGATACCTAAACAGTCTGGTCGTCTTATGAATCCCAGTTCATATCGACCTATTGCGTTGACTTCTTGCCTCTGTAAAGTCATGGAAAGAATGATAAATAATAGGCTACTTTTTGTTTTAGAAGCGAAGGGTTTATTGAGTGATCGACAATGTGGCTTCCGGAAACACCGGAGCACAGTTGATCACTTGATGAACCTGGAACATTGCATTTCAAAGGCATTTGCCAATAAAGAATTCATGGTAGGGGTGTTCTTGGACATCCATAAAGCCTATGACATGACATGGCGACACGGTATCCTGATGAAGCTTCACGGTTATGGTTTAAGAGGTAATTTGCCCATTTTCATTAACAACTTTTTGCGTGACAGAACTTTTTCTGTCACCCTTCCCTGTAACGTAACATCGGACATTTTTGTCCAAGAGAACGGGGTGCCACAGGGAAGCGTGCTTAGTCCTACACTTTTTAACATCATGATCAATGATATTCTGTCATCAGCTCTAGTTCCCAGGAATCTTAAATACTCGTTGTATGCTGATGATTGTGCAATGTGGCACTCGTCACCTAATGCACAGTTTTCAGTAGGACGGATTCAAGCAGCGCTTGATTCTGTCCACCAATGGGCCTTACAGTGGGGCTTTAAGTTTTCCGTTCCTAAGTGTACCGGAGTAATTTTCAGTAAACGTAGAGTACCTCAATTTAACGTAACGTTAGATGGCCAACCGGTACCATTTCATAATTCTGTTAAATTTTTAGGAATTCATTTTGACCAAAGATTAAATTTTACACATCATGTTAATAATTTGCTTGTTCGTTGTGAAAAAACTTTAAATATCCTTAAGTACCTATCAGGTACCACATGGGGAGCCGACAGGAAATCTTTATTAATGGTGTATAAGACCCTTATTCGTACAAAGCTAGACTATGGCTAACAGGTGTATGGATCGGCATCAGATACAACACTAGGAAGATTGGATGTATTTCAGAATAAATGTTTACGTGTGTGTTTGGGAGCTCTGAAGTGTACACGTGTAGCTAGGATGGAGGTGGAGGCGAACATACCTCCTCTCCGACTTCGACGGGATCAACTCGCCATCAACACCGCAATGTCAACGATCCGGAAGTCGAAGATCGGCAACGTGGCCAGTGCCTCCCTCCAACAACATGACTACCTTCACCACGGAAGACGGAGGCCACTGGCTGTGCGCCTCCACCTGCTAGCAGAACAACTACAAATAGACCTCGGGGACTGCGACAAGTTTACCATCAACGAGATACCACCGTGGGAGACACCCAACTTCGGCGTCAACACATCGTGGTTACCATCATCGAAAGAAAAGGCGCCGGAGTTGGAGATACACCACCTGTTTGGTGGTATCATCCGCAGTCACCTGGGGTCTCATCACGTGTACACTGACGGCTCCAAGTCAGATGAATGTGTGGGTGCGAGTGTATGGTCGAGTGAATGTGAACTTAGGTACAGATTGCCGATACATACATCTGTGTTTACAGCAGAACTTTTTGCAATTGACAAAGCTATAGACTATGCACTAAATTCTCGTTATAATTCAATAGTAATTTTCTCAGACTCCAAGTCAGCCCTTCAGGCAATTAACTCATGTCAAACTATTTCTAATGAAATCCAGGGTCGCATCATTAATAAGTTGCACTTATGCAACAAGTCCTTCACTCTGATCTGGGTGCCCGGGCATTGTCGTATTTATGGCAATGAACGGGCAGACTTACTTGCGAAATCGGCTGTAGAGCTCGAGGTTACTTGGGACGTCCCTCGTGATCTACAGTCGTGTCTATCCCTCGGAAAGAAATCAATTAATCTTCTGTGGCAAGGTCAGTGGACCAGACTTAACATCAACACCATCAAGCCTCAACTAGGTAATTGGGCCACTGCCAACCGGCCCAATCGATTAGAAGAACGTATCCTGGCAAGACTGAGAACAAACTGCACCAGAATAACTCATCTAGAACCATATATAGACAAACGTTTTCCACCGCATTGTAACACCTGCAATGCGGTGTTATCTATCAGTCATATCATCCTGCATTGTCGGCGATTTGTGGGGGAACGTGCTTCCCTCATAAGTTACTGTGATGCAGTAAAAGTCCCCTTCACACTCTCAGCTCTCTTAGGTGATGGGGATGGTGGTGTGACTGATAAATTGATGACTTTCTTGAGGGAGACCGAACTGATCAGAGTGATGTGACTTTTTATTTCTATTGTTACCATTTTTGTATGCTTATTTTTCAATTATGAATGCTATAAATTATGTGTTGTATATATTGTATATTATGATGTATTAGCTAGGTTTAGCGATTGTCTAAAATAGGTTTAGCGATTTGTCTGTCTAGGTTTAGCGATTGGCTGGTATAGGTATTAGTCTAGTTAGCTATTGGTTGAGTAGGTACATAGATTAGTTTAGTAGCTAGGATGTTAAATTAAGAAATATTATTTGTATGAAAGTACAAAATACGAAAATTATTATATATGTTTAGTTTTAAGTTTCAATGTAATAATAATGTAATAATAATAATAATAATAATAATAATAATAATAATAATAATAATAATAATAATAATGCATAGAAATAATATGCAAAAAGTTAAAATTAAAAGAATAATAAATAAATAAAATAAAAAAACAAATAAATAAATTTAAAATAAAAAAAATAAAATAAAAGGCCTTAATGACCAACATTATGGTCGATAGGCCAGGAAAAAAAAAAAAAAAAAAAAAAAAAAAAACATAATTGTCCAGAAGAGATCTGGCAGCGTAGCAGTCAGGTAAATCTCGGAAGTGGCCAACGCCTTAGCGCTCAGTATATTTCAAAAAGACTATAAATTATACGATACACCAATCCCTATTATTATTATTTACAATACTGAACCATATGATACACCAGTTCCTATTATTATTATTATTATTTACAATACTGAACCACAAGACACACCAGTCCCTATTATTATATACAATATAGAGCCACATGATACAATAGTTCCTATTATCATTATATACAACACTAAATTACACGATACACCAATCCCTATTATTATTGTTAGATTTACTTATGATGGGAATAATATTAAGGGGGATAGCGCGAACGCAGTCCCCCGCTAACAAAAATTTCGCACTCGAGTTAACCACATTTGGGTTAATCGCAGGGGTCAGCACCACCGGAGTGCAATGGTGAGCCTCGCCCTGGGAAAACCGCCTTAATGATCACGGTATCTCCTGTGCCAGGTAAGTATGTTGTAGTCAGGTTCTATCACACCCAGACCCATCACTTCTGAGTACATTCAACACACCAACAAAGATTTTATGCTATTATTTACCAATATCTATTCAATATATTATTTATTTATTATAAATATATAGAATTATTAATTTTATATATACTGCATTAAAGACTTTATAAACAGAATCTTTATTTCAACACAAAAGGATATTGTATATATGAATTTACGGAAACAGAACAACACTGCACTACTCGAATATAAATTATAATACACAGTATGAAGAATGACAAGATAATTATGGTGACCATTGATTAGCATGAATGTAATAATACAAACAAGTTATGAAGCTACAATAATCAAAGACTAGATGTAAAACAATTGGTCTATCCCCCACACTCAGAGGACCAAGAAGTCTTCAATTATAACAGTTTACCCTAAATATAAAAGAGAACGAGTTTTCACCAATGGGGTGTTTTCCAAACTAGTCCCTCACTGGTCCACAGTAGAGGGCACTTGTGGATAATGCAAAGCCCGCGTCATTTAATTAATTAATTTAAAAAGATAAATATATCTTTGGTAAATAACTACATTGTTATGTAATACTATGAATAACGGTTACGTGACAAACTATAGTATAAGTAATACAAATACGAAATATAGATGGGACTTGCTGATATTTGTTCTGCTTACCAAATTAAGGGTTGATTGTTTTTTTCGTAGCAACTAACTCTGTTATTTGGTAGTGTAGTGAAACAATAACGCCATATAAGGAGCTGAAAGGCCTTATACCATATACCATAATTATCTTGTCATTCTTCGTACTGTGTATCATAATTTATATTCAAGGAGTACAGTGTTGTTCTGTTTCCGTAAGATTCATATATACAATATCCTTTTGTGTTGAAATAAAGATTCTGTTTATAAAGTCTTTAATGCAGTATATATAAAATTAATAATTCTATATATTTATAATAAATAAATAATATATTGAATAGATATTGGTAAATAATAGCATAAAATCTTTGTTGGTGTGTTGAATGTACTCAGAAGTGATGGGTCTGGGTGTGATAGAACCTGACTACAACATACTTACCTGGCACAGGAGATACCGTGATCATTAAGGCGGTTTTCCCAGGGCGAGGCTCACCATTGCACTCCGGTGGTGCTGACCCCTGCGATTAACCCAAATGTGGTTAACTCGAGTGCGAAATTTTTGTTAGCGGGGGACTGCGTTCGCGCTATCCCCCTTAATATTATTCCCATCATAAGTAAATCTAACAATAATAATAGGGATTGGTGTATCGTGTAATTTAGTGTTGTATATAATGATAATAGGAACTATTGTATCATGTGGCTCTATATTGTATATAATAATAGGAACTGGTGTATCATATGGTTCGATATTGTATATAATAATTGGAGCTGGTGTATCATATGGTTCAATATTGTAAATAATAATAATAGAGACTGGTGTATCGTATGGTTTGGTGTTGTAAATAATAATAATAATAGGAACTGGTGTATCATATGGTTCAGTATTGTAAATAATAATAATAATAAGAGACTGGTGTATCGTATGGTTTGGTGTTGTAAATAATAATAATAATAATAGAGACTGGTGTATCGTATGGTTTGGTGTAAATAATAATAATAATAGGAACTGGTGTATCATATGGTTCAGTATTGTAAATAATAATAATAATAAGAGACTGGTGTATCGTATGGTTTGGTGTTGTAAATAATAATAATAATAATAGAGACTGGTGTATCGTATGGTTTGGTGTTGTAAATAATAATATAGGGACTGGTGTGTCTTGTGGTTCATTTGTTGTTGTTGTACTACCCCAGACTGTCTGGCAGAGCAGTCCCAAGTCTGGTTGACCTAGGCTGGCCGCATATTCACCACATGTAGGCTACAGTCGTGGTCAATAATAATCATCCATATAGGGGTAACTTACGTAAGAGTTTGACAGCTTCCCTCTGTTACTTAGCTGATAAACTTTCCAATAAATAGGCAAAGAACCATCTTTAAATTTACTATAAGCAGCTACACACTACTTACAGTCCCCGGCAGTAGCGACGCCCCTCGTCTTGAGGTACACTGAACCAAGAGCACAAGATTTTACTTCCATACTATGATTATTATCATATAATAATTAATTTAAAAAAAACCTCTGCCTCCTCTCACCCGCTGCCTTTCTCCTTCCCCAACACTGAAGCAGTGGCTGTGGGTTTTGTATGGGTCAAGGAGAGGGGCGTCGCTAATGTCGGGGACTGTACTGTACAACAATAACATTATATGTGAATATGAAAACAATAGACATCAAATTGCATGAGTTACCCATATGTGGATGATTATTATTGACCACGACTGTACACCACTCCGAGCCCCGTGGAGGGAATAGCCTCATACTGATAATTATTATTATTGACCATGACTGTACACCACTCCGGCCCCCGTGGAGGGAATAGCTTAATACTGACGTAATATTATAAGGTCAAACTCGTTCAAACTTACTTCCCACTTCTCCCAACATAGTTCCTTACTGCTTATGCACTGAGTGCGCTCGTGTATTACTTATATTACTACAGTAGTTGTTTTGGAAAGATGACCAAAAACTGGCAAAATTTAGGTATGCATATCCAGGAGATCAACGTTGCCATAGACTATTGTACTTATCAATTTCTTGTTGAGAATTTTTGTATTTTCTTTTCAGCTCTTGATCTTATGAAGTGGACCTACGCAATAATCTACACTATCTCGAAATTCTGGCTTTTCTCACAGCACGATCATACTCGTATACTAATGAAGGTATTAGAAGCTGCACCACAGCTGGACCACTCACAAAGCCTGGCCATGGACCCATTGGACCATCGTCAAACTCACTATTTTCCCGCAAAATATTATGATGGTGTAAATAATCTTGCAACATATACTTTTATATCTAGAAAAAACAAAATGAACTCTTAATTTGTTTTTATTCCATCATAATTAATACAAAACGTCCAAACTAAAATACAAGCATATAATTATTTTCTATATACAGTACCCAGGAATTACAAAGCTTTATAAAGATTTTCACTACTTATAATAAATGTATACCGATACTCTAGGTCATTAGTTCTAATTCTAAACCACTGAGTTCAGTTTTCATCTTTTTCTTTCCCATGGATGCTTTCTGTATTATTTTGGACATTGCAAACATAAAATATTTGCCTAATTTTCTATTGTATACTGTTACAGGTCTAGGACATAATTTTGGTCTACATCAATATTTCCTATTTATATTTGACTTTTTATAGGTAGTCTTATTTTGTCTCTTCTAATTATTACTTACCACTACAACTGTATGTATGCACAAATTCATACAACTTGTTTTAACATTTAAAAATGTATATCTATGTTACAAGGTTACTAGATGCCACATTAATCACTCTACGAGTTTTATAGTAATGTTACTATCAGTCTCCATCAGCCTGGTTCAGCCATTTTAGAGCTCTGCTAGCTTTCCAGTATTACACCCTGGGGAAGAGCTTAACGGTGTTGCCGTTTTCAGGGCGTAAGATGAGCTCTCCCAGGAGCCTGAGGTCTTCGCGGCGGGTGCAGGATTCAGCCCGGTACTTGCGGAGGATGGAACTCAGCAGGATCTTCTCCTCCATCAGGGCAAATTTCTGACCTGACCAAACCAATAAGAGGATGTACAGTCATATACACTAAATCGTAACTGAGAATCACTTACTCGTTAGTAGGTATTTCCCTGTCTACATGTTGCCACTATTTAATTATATACATTAGTCATACTGTATAAGCTAACATACAAATCAACATAGCTTATAAGATTACCCAATATCAGCAGGGAAAATTTCATTCTTCAGTATATGTTTGTCATATATGACGGGCATGTCATATGGCCTTTAGATCAGCCAGATCAGTTAGTGTTGTCCAGTTATTATGTTCAGTAGTGAAACTGCCTGTGCACCACTGATCATGCAAACATTTACCAACCATCACTGCAATATTGCATGGTCTCACCCCTAAAGTTGCCACATATAGCCTACTATTGCACTGAAGTTTACTTACCTCTACTACTTTTCTCTTTATGCATCATTATCATCATCAATTCCCCTTTTCCCTTTCTTTAAGGGGTGAGGAGGGCCGCTCTAGTGCCAGGGGTAGAAAAGGGAAGCAGAAATACAGAAAGTAATGACACAGTACCCAGTGAAATGGGTCACACACACAAATCACCCCCCTTTCAAGCCTCGAAAATTCTTAGCTCCCCCCCCCCCACAAGGTCTTGTGTCTTGCATTCACAACCTAAGTGCCATCACTTAGTCTTGGTGAAAGGAGCCATTCCGTTGACTTTCAAGTTTAAATCAAATACGAAAGGCAACTGACCAAATACCAGATATCTGCAATTATTTGGTTGACTATTCACCTGAACAACTTATTCACTGTATGTTCCTCGAACCACTATCACCACTCACCTATACAGTTCCTGGGCCCAGCACTGAAGGGAACATATGCATATGGGTGCCTCTTGCTAACATTCTCAGGCAGGAACCGGTCAGGATCAAATCTTTCTGGGTCAGGAAACTGGTCCGGATCACGGTGCAGCCTGTATGTCACCACCATCACAGTCGTCCCCTCGGGAATACGATAATTGTCTGCCACAAACCAAGTTGCAATATTATTTGATTTTTTTTATAGGCCTACATGTGTTGAAATATTTGCAGTTACTGTCCAATATTAGTAACACATTACAAAAGGTTGGCATGGAGATAGTAACAGAAGAAAATGGCCAGTAGAGGTTACAAGTGGGAAGGGTAACAGGAGGAGGTAACTATTTACCTGTATGCTTGTCTAACTAATTACTTACAACATTCCCTCTCTGGGTTGTCAGCTCAACTGGTGCTGCTGGTGCCTAATCCAACCTAATCCTTCAGGAATATCATTTAACCTTTGTGCACAACTCTTCGGTCCACAGAAGTAGGCTACGTTCAATATTCTCATATCAATATTAATTAAAGTGTTATTCAACTGATTCACCTACTGTCTTCATTAAATACTTGATGTTTCCTACAATATTAAGCTTTTGCTAAAAAAAGACCGTAACTCGTGAAATGAAATGTGTGTGACATTAATTCAATGCAAATACACATAAAAATGGTTTAATAGTAATCAGCCTCAAAACTTTTCTTTCTTTTGAAGCCCTTCAAACAATTTTTGGGGGAAGAAATAAGAACTGTTTCAATGTCTGTGTACTTACAAGATGAAGAGGAGTGTAAGTGGATGGGAAATGTTCAATTAGGTATGTACAGCCATGGCTGCTGATCCTGGACCAGGAGCAGTTTTGTCTTCCACTGCTCCTGGTCCATGATTATCAGCCATGGCTGTAGCCTAGGCACCAGTAGAGATAAATAGAGGTGATAAAGAATTTCACGGGACGTTAATTCTTTCCATGAAGTCCATTATTGTAGGAGTCTATTTAACAATAATAAAAAGTGTTTGACACATTAAGCATTCCTTATCACCTGCTGTTGAGCTGCCATCTTTTCTGTCTGTATATACTCTTTGACATACCCTGTAGCTCTGCTTTATCTCTCTTTGCTGTGCTTTCCACATACTGATGGGATATTTCATTTGTATTGAAAGTTTGCAATTGCATCTACAAGTTAAGTACTTTGAGTATAAGGGCATTAATAAAGACAAAAAAGTCTTTCTGCCTAACCAATGACTCCCTTCCTTTCAACCTGCATGTTAGCATCAAGAACAGTCTACATAGCCTATTTCATAACTACCTTCCTCTATCCATTCCTCCATGCCTCACCTATAACAGCCTCCTCCTGCAGTTCACGTGCTAAGAAGGGGACGGATGGAAAGAGTCGCAGAGCTTCCTTGATGCAGTTCTCTGTCAGCTTCATCTCTCGTAGCTCTGCCATTGTCACTGGTTGGTCTGGGGAGCTGAATATCATGTCCAGTTCCTCATGCACTCGTGCCTTGGGGCAATGATAAGTGGAATGGTAAGTGGAATTCCTCCCCAGATATACTGAGAGAGGTATACAAATACTCAGGACATCTAAGTGACCCTATATGTGTGTGTGAAATGAGGGTTTATTGTACCTGAATCTCGGGATGGCAGCCCAGGAGATAAAGAGACCAATTGATAGCAGCAGCCGTGGTGTCGTGTCCCTCAAACATGAAAGTGTCAACCTCCTCCCTAATGTCTTCATCACTCAGGCCCCTCCCTTCCTCAGAATACTCCAGCAGCAAGTCCAGGAATGCTAGTCGCCTCTTCTTGCCTGGTTTTGCAATGGAAGGATCAAGTGTGAGAAGAATCTAATAAACCCTTACCAGTATCTATAGTATATCTAATTACAGTATGTTGATATTTCTATAATGAGAGCCTTTCACACATTCTTCACTTTCCTTAACAATTCCGGGTTATTCCTTTATAATAATCTCTCCTATTTCTCTCCTCAATTTTGTCCCACTTCTTTTCATTCAGCAATTTTTCCCACTTCTTTTCATTCAGCAATTTTTCCCACTTCTTTTCATTCAGCAATTTTTCAGCTACAGTCGTTTAATGTCCTTTCCTGCCTCTTCCCATTCTCTTCACTCTTTGAATCTGCATCTTGATCCTCACCTCTAGAAAAAAATATTGCCAGAAAGGTCCATTTTCTCCCCTAACAGCCATAACCCTCCGTTCCAATCCCTTCATTCATCCATAACATACAGTACTACACTCACAACTGCCATCAATTTAATTTTTCTCCCATTTACTGACCCAAAAATCCATATAACCTTGTCACCCACCCATTTGCTCACTGATCAGTAAGTTTGTTTTCTACCCTCCATCCCACCCACACTCCCAATTAGTTAGCTGTAGTTCTTTATAGCTACTTTCAGGACTATCACCCATAGTTTAAAAAAATTGAGGGTCCTTACTTGTGCTTTATGAATTCTCCAAACTACTCCGGGCAATAGATTCCCCATTAGAAATACTTAAGGGTTCTGTGGCCTGGATTATTTTGGAAGATGCATAGAGCTCCAGTAAGGGCCCTTAATTTTTTTTAAACTACGGGCCTATGTATGTCTCTACCAAAGGAAGATTGATTGGGCACCCAGTAATTCACTTACCAATAACTTCATCATCCATGTGTTTGGCTAGTTTGTTTTTTTTCTCTTTCTGGAACTCGATACGACGGGATCGGATTGTGCCATATGAAACGCCATGGAGGATCTTTAGGCAGGCATCATGCTCCTTGGATGACCCAATGAGGCGGTAGAGCAGGTCAGACTGCAGCCATGGTCGTGCTTGACGCTGCTGTACCAAAGCTGCAATTCTGAGGTTACCACACAAATTCAGTACAGTAACACTATTAAATTCTCATTAATTCTCTTCTAATTCACTAAACCTCGACACACACACACACACACACACACACACACACACACACACACACACACACACACACAAGTGTGTGTCAAGAAAATAATAACATCCTTTATAAGGCCTACCTTAGAATATGCTGCAGTAGTATGGAACCCACATTTAAAGAAACATATCACTAAATTAGAAAAAGTACAAAGAGCAGCAACAAGATGGCTACCAAGTCTAAGAGAACTAAGCTATGAAGAAAGACTAAAGAAACTAAAATTACCCAAACTAGAAGAAAGACGAAAGAGAGGAGATATGATTATGGTTTACAAATGTGTCACAGAAAAAGAAAAGATAGATATAGATAACTTATGTCAACAAGGAATACCTACAATGAGAGGACACAGTAAGAAATTAATTAAAAGAAGAGGAGATAAAGATGTACAGAAATATAGCTTTCCAAATAGAGTAATAGACGAATGGAACAAATTACCAGAAGAAGTGGTGTGTGTCAAAAACATACATAACTTTAAAGAAAAATATGATAATTGTGATTTAAAATACGGGACATTACGAGCTTGACTCAATCCTGTAAAGATACAAATAGGTAAGAACAAATAGGTAAGAACACACAGTTTAAATAAATCCAAAAATAATTATTATAATGGGTATCTCTGATTTACCAATACAGGTAATTATGAACAAATTCTCTAAAATATATACTTTTCACCAAATAGCTTTACATAAATTAGTTAAAGTATAATACACATTTTTGTATTCTTAAAGTGAAGTAGAATGACAGTAGAAGAAAGAAGGGGAGAGAGAGGTAAGAGAGTTACAGTACAGTACTGTATATTATTGAAACCCTCAGATGAAGAGGAAAATATATAGAAGAATGCAAGAATACCTCCTTCCAACTTTGTTACTCATTCCCCGTTATCCCCAGCTTGTATTACCTCACTTCTCCTTTCCTCCCTCCCTCCTCCTGTGACCCAACACCCACCTGTACACAGCCTTGACATAATCTGAGTCACTGTTGTCCTGAGCTTTGATGTTCACTCCCATGGCTGTCTCTGTGGGATTGGGAAAGTCCAATCAGTGTATAAACACAGACATTAATACTTTATTTACTCAATTTTAATCCGCTACTGAAGGTAATCTGCAAGGTAATAAGAGCTTGTTTTATAGGATAAAGGCTTCAATCTTAATACAAGCAACATCCCCAATTTATATGATGACTCTTTCCATCCAGGAACTCCTCCCAAGGGGGTGGCCATGGCAAAATTTTAATAGCCCTACTGGGACTTTTACCACCATTGCCATTTCCCTATGGTTACCCAGTGCACTGTTGGATTTTACTTGGAGTGTATTGCCCGATTTATATGGTGGTGACCACTTCCCTATACTCTTGGAAAATAATACACTCCTTTTACAACAAAAAACTGACAGTACTCATTATGTTCTTACTAACCAACTCATCACACACTCCCTTTACATCTACTACCCACCACATATAACGTCAAGGGTGCAGAGGGTGATATAGGGGAAGATATCAAAAGGTTGACCATCTGCTCTATTGGCCAGCTTCTCAACCATCTTGGTGCTCTGAGAGTTGAAAACCTCAAGGAAGTCTTCTAGGATCTTGAAGTGGAATGCAGGGGTCAACATCTTCCTACGGGAGTGCCATTTGCTGCCTGTGAGGGGGATAAAGTGAATTACATTTTGATGTGCAAATACACAGCTGCATGTACAATAAATAGAGGTAGAGTTTAAAAAAAATGTTTCATATGAGTCAAAGTCAATAAAAATAATATAAAAGAATTAATGTTTCTCCTGCAGCTCTTCATATAATGGTTTACCTTTTTGAATAGTCTATACACAACTCATTTACATAAGGTACGGTAATGGAAAGAAATGCATCCAAACACGGTCATGTAGGTTATGTAGTTCAAGCTTACATTACTGGAGGATGTCACCCTTACCTTCACTTTCAATGTAAACTCAGGGTAACTCAAGGCATCAATATAAAAATACTACCACTCACCATCCAGATGCCCTTTAATACGGATGCAAATAGGTATTGAGATTATGGTAATATATTTGAAAAATAATGATAAACAGTATAATGAATCTGTATGTATATGCACACACCTAGGTGATAACAATGACTGTTATAATGATCAATGATGTATAATGCATGCAATACCAATCATCAGTATCTAGTACTTGCATAAAATTCTCAATGCACTCAACATATCCTATTTAGAGTTTCAGATATGTGCCAATAACACACCAGTTGATGTGAGTAAGCCAGTGCCAAGCCAGGGATGGAGGAAGGTGTAGTCTCGACTCTTGTCCAGGTGCTTGTTGCTGCTCAGGATCACCTGCACCACAAATATATACAATTTTTACCACGAAGTTATGTGCCAGAAAAATTATGGGCTAGAAGATGACAACAGGTGCAATGGTTCTAGAGATGCCAGTCATCATCCAAGCACATGATTTTTCTCGTACAGTATAGGGCCTTATGATCAATAATTATTACTATAAAGTGTAGACAGTACTATTATTAAATAAACAAATTGTATCATCACTTTTACTAACTAAAAATAAACAAAACTGACTGTTAGGCTATATTAATGCCAGCATGATGTACAGTTAGCTTAATATAACGAATTAATGAAATACAATGCAATATAGACATTAACTTCTACAAATCACTGCTGGATAGATATTTAAGCTAACCTACAAGCTAGTATAGCATTGTAATAACTTCAAACTCACTACAATTTATGCAAAAAGCAAGAAATTAAATATGTACTGTTCTATCAAACCTTCATTAACAAGAATTCCAGTTCTGTGAATTTCATCTAGACTGAACAGATACAGAGTGAGAAGCCAAGGTGTGAAACAAGATGAATGAAGAATATGGGAGTGGAACAGGGTTGATGGGAAAGCAATATATATACAGTATATATATATTTATTACAAGATGGAGAGCAAAGTAAAAATGAATCTATGTTTAAGGTGTGTGTGATTAGCCTAGCTATATTCAGGTCTTCATAATACTGTACAAGAGTCAAGTACAGTGTAGTGATCCATCAGGTCTAATGTACAGTTGGGGAATAATGTATCTGAACACTATTGGCGGCTTCTGGCAACATCCCCAAAAGTAAACACATCAATGAGAGAAACTATTTATGAATTGAAGGAAAACTTTTATTTCACTGTCTGTGGTTGGTTGACGTCACCCAATATCAGTTATCCTTATGTAGTAATGAATAAATTTTGTCCAGTACTAACGTGTTTATCACTGACATTGTTACCAGAAGTCGTCAACGGTGTCCAGATACTTTGTTCCCCAACTGTACAGTACGTATGCACATTCCCAAAAATAATAACACAGTGGTTATCAAACACAAGGAATTACCAATCCCTTACTGTTCACTGCAAGATTAGATTTTTCACTTAAAGAAAGGTTATAATCATGATATCATTCCATGCCATTTCAAATCAACTGTTCAACTAATGTGAAAATGATTCAATGATTATGCACTCACTGGTGGAAACTTTTTTTTTTTCATATGAGTAACTGAAGAAAATTTCTCATCTGGAGGTGGGATTAATTAAGCCTCTGTTCATCACTTCTGGTTGTGGTGGTGCTGTTGGGTTATATCAATCTCACATACCTTCAGCTACCCTCACACCATCAATAACTATAAAACAACCCGCGGCCACAAAAGCTTCAATAATATTGATCAATATTCAGTTATGGAACTGACGTCAAGCTGCCAGCATCAGCTAGACCATGGATGTGGACAATGATGGGGCTATGGTGCTTCATCAATATAAATATAGGCTTTAGATAAATTTATTAAAGTGTACCAGAACCTACAAGCCCTTTGGAAAGTAAAATTAGATGAATATAGTGATGGGACCGACAAGCTGAAGTCATATGAAGTCACCAAAACATACAAAGAAAAATGCAATGAGGAAATGCTCAGGCCAGTCCCACATTATTTTATTTTGTTTATTTATCCAATATACTGACCAGCACGAGGTAGTCTCCAATGAGGACATAATGCAACATTCCTTAATAAAACCTAACATATGGTTTGATACAATGACAATTATCTATATATTCATTTATATAATGTTGCTAGTCTTATGGTCATTTTTATATAACTCTCGTAAATGACGCCTCCAGCACCTTACGGTCGGCCCTCCAAGCGCTTTCGGTGCCCTTGTGCATTACTATAAAAAAATACATATATATTTTTCATCAGATCTCTTTCAAAAGTAGTTTAGTACAAACCCCTAAGCATATGTATTATCCACAAAAAAATTCGTGTTGATGTCTCAAAGGATCTAGGAGTACTGACTGTACTGTGGTTAGTAGTTACGGACAGACGGATATAGTCACTTTATGAAACTATATAACATATATATGGATATGTCATCAATGGTAGCCTCTGGCAATATCTCTTTCCTCTTTTAATAACACAATCCTTTGTATTTTTGGTGTAAAGTTTTGCATGACTTCTTGTTCTGCCCTGATTGCCCAACTCATCTGATTGTACTTTGCAAAGGACGCTCTTAAAGGTTCCAGTAGGCTACACTGCAGTAAATTTAAGATTAACCTTCCAATCCTCTCTTTTTGTGGCACCAGACATCCTTCCTTCTTGATCTATCAAGAGACTGGGGAAATATTGATCATTATTGAAAAGCTACCACACACAATCAAAACTATTAATGTCATGTCATTATATTGACAGAAAATAAAATTCATTTTGATGTAGTCAATATATCGATCAAACCTTCAAGATACAGTATCCCCTACATGATAAAAAAATATTGACCAATACCCAATATTGATCAATATTATTGATTATGTGTGGGTAGCCTCAGTTCACTTACTCAGGGAATGATGGGTACAAAATGGCCGTCCACAAAAAGCTCACCACTATTATGCCATGCAAAGATGTCCAGTCTGAGGAGAAGCAGCACAATAAAATGCAGAACCACAAAAATATAACACTAAGGGAACAATAAACACATAATACTACGGCATCAGTGGAAATTACAGCAACAACACGATTCATAACACAACAAAAAACATTAAACATACACAAAATGCATAACAGTATGTTAGGCATAATACAACAGAACATTCAAAGAATGGCATAACAGAACAAAGCATACATAAGTTAAAAACAAAAGCAAGTCATGAAAACAAACCATTCAAACCAAGAAATAAACGTTAAGCATAAAAACATATCTGAAAGAGGAATACAGTACAGTATTTAAATCCTTGTTACAAAATACTGTATGTAGAAAGACATCACAAAAACCATATAACACAGAAAGATAATGATAATTTTGATCCAAAATAAAAAAAAAATCTACAAGAAAAGGTATACTGTACATTATTACAAAGTAAATATCAATAATTTACTTTACTACAAGGCACCATAATTACAAATGAAACAATCAATTCTCATTTCAGAATTGAAACAAAACTTACAAGACAGTCTCAAGTGTCAATTGAATCAAATAGAAATTGCACTAGAAAACCAGCTGCGTTTTTAAAATGTACTGTACAGTTTATGGCCATAAATAAATGTGTACAGTATCCTGGTATTTCCCTGCAAAGCAAAAGCAAAATATTTTACAACGTTCGAACAACATCAGAGTATAAGAACACAAACATGGCCATGATTCAAACCTGCACACCCTTGGTCTATTGCTTTGAGTGTCAAAGGTCTTACTGGTAAGCCATGATGGATGAAGGACAGTATCCTACACTCTCAAAATTTTCCCGAGTGAGAAAGAACCGAATGATGAACCAATAAAGGAGCAGACAATTTCCATCTGTGTCAAGTGTCAACCTTCCCACAGTACAGTACACATCTGGAGCTACATACTCACAATAAATAATACATCTTCACCCAGTACCCAAAAGTCTCAGCCATTAAGGGTTCTCATATGTGTTAAGGGAGACAGTACAGTGGTGGTAAATCTGGAGCAACTGATTCCTCCAAGCTATTCCCAGCAACAGGCCACCTCCTGTTTCCTGACATACTTTGGAGGAATCAATTAAGGCACTCCAATATATCAAAAAGTGTCCTTAAGCGTCATGTGTTGGGTAAGGTTCAATAGCCCAAAGAATTAAGTTACTGTACATATAAGTTCACGTCAGGTTTATATCAAGATACATTTGAATGTAGTGCAATGCGGGTTTCCTTCCAGTTACATATGAGTGCAGTGCAAGTTTATTTCAAATTTCATACAAGTGCAGTGCAGGTTTATCTCAGAATACTAAGTGGAAAGCTTGTACTGCACACCATTTGTTATGATGTGTCTCCATTTACCAAAGGGAAGCTTTCAGGTATGTGTGATAGCAGAACCCAAGACAGTATAGATTTGACTGTACAGTACTGTACTACAGATTTTGGCCTTGAAGGAAATGACCTTGCAAACTGTAATGCACACCACCAAATCCTCATGGAAATTTGCATATGCAGATCAATTTGCAACTGGCTAAGATACAGCCCTCTGGGAGAAGACATACAATACATTCAAATGCACACAAGCATACAAACTTCTCAAACAAGTGTCCTTCACAGGAGCTACAGCACACCACCACAATAGCGCTTGTGATATTTTTTAGGAATGGTGTGAGGTTGGAGGTGTTAAAAACTGTGTAGTATATTGAGAGTAAAATATCCATGGCAGGTAAAAAGTACTAAAAATAACAAATTATATTTATATTACCAAACTACCATACCAGCAACAACTCTACAGGAAAGACAGCACCGACCTCAACACTGGGTGCCCTGTAGATTAGGAGGAAAGGTCGCAACCCAAGCCAGGCTCGAAAGAAAGGAACCCCCCACCCCCATACCAATGTCCACCCCACCACCCGCTGGAAGAGCTCTGGGGATGGGAAGGGAAGGGAGGTGGATGTATAAGTAAGTATAATTCAATTAATTAATGCTCATACTATAGTTGGTTTGATTTCGTCTGATATCAACAAAGTAATGATGACGAACCCATTTATTTATTTATTTCAATAATGGGTAGCCAGCAAGTTCAAGAAGTGAAATACAGTATTGTACACACTATGATAAATATAATACAGTACAGTACATCATCATAAACAGTTTCCATATACTGTACACGGAATTCAGTTATGCTTGACACAGTCATGCGCCGTGGCATTTCACCTACAGTACAGTATGCATCATTTTCCTTCTTTGAAAAATATAGCAGTCATATCTTGAATGCATTTCAGAATAGTAATTTCATATCAAACTCTACATTTAAAATGCTATACCTATTATGTAACTGGTTATCATGTTATAACGGGGTGTACTGTACTAATTAAGGTGACACCATGACATGTAACACCAGACAATTTTTAGTATAAGTTGACATATGCCAGCTATACTGTAACTTTTCCAACTAATTTTTTCACTTTATTAAACTGTAAAGGAGTATTTTTTTTCCCCATGCCAATTTTTCTGCATTTCTGACTAATCAAAATCAGACTTAGCAGGATCGATCGTACTTTTTTTACATCTGTGGCGAGACAAGCGTAAGATTCATTTCCACTATGAAAGATCACTGGAAAAATTTGACTTGTATCCTGTATCCATTCATTGTCAGGAAGAGACTTATGAAATCAATGGGGAGAATGAGTGGCCAGCAGAAAAGCACAATTTGGAGGAGAGAATGAGGGAAGTGGCACCATCAACCTAACCTTAAGCTTGTCACATGGTATACTGTACATTGAGGCTTTGTTTACTGTCATCCATTATTACACTATAACTACCGGTTTGTTCAACATGTCTTTTGAGTTTCGTCTACATGTGGAAAGTATTCACAGGGTTCTGAAAGTTAAACAAGCCAAAGGAAGAAAAAAAAAGCTGCAGTAGACATAACCCAACATCAGATGAAACATAAACATTCACCAACACCAGCCGGAACAGCTAGGCGACCAAGAAGAGTGAAGAACAATGGGAAAGACCTTGCTTCTGAGTCTTGATGATGTTGACTGTACTGTATTGATATCCCTTTCAATGAGGATTTTTTGGGACTAGCTAGAAACTTGGTTGCATTTCAAATATTGTACAGTCGGCGGCAGAAGTCCTATTGCCTCAACTACTTCACCGAGACACGCTTTGTTCATGGACTCGAGAAATACGCATGTTTTCTACACCTAATAATCTTGAGTCTATGAACATCGCGTGCCTCGGTGAAGCAAGTGAGGCGACAGGACTTTTGCCGCCGACTGTACTGTAGATGCCTTTTTCTTCGAGATCAAGTATGTTTTCCATTTCTATATCCATTTCATTACAGTGTTGGAACAGTTGAGCAGATGTAACAGGCAGCATACAGGCACCATGAGTTAATTTTATCAAGCACGACAGTCTGCCACTCTGGATTCAGACACTAGGACCAAAAACTTCTATATTACCGGGGCTGCTCGGCCAGACAGCTTGAGGAACTTCAACAACAACATGTATATTACTGTACAGTAATGACATGACTAAAATTCTTACTGTCTTTCATTATGTTAAAGCTCATCTGAAGCACAAGAAAAATGAAGCAAAAGTATTATCCTTATGTTGTATCCAAAACTTAACAGTACCTGGCTTGTCACTAAAGATTCCAACTTTTGTACAGCATTCCCACTCATATATACAACTTAAGGAATGCACTGGGAATACAAATGCAGTAAGATTGAAGCACTAGGGGACCAAATCAATGAAGTTAACCCAGACTTAGAGTACTAACACAAGTCTAAACTTTCTGTACCTCAACAACTCGACATTTGTACAGCATGACGAGGGGGAAAGGACCAATCCACACTTTCCTCATTGACGAGTGTTGGCTCCAGATATAGGAATTACCCCTAGCAGTTTGGAAAAGCTCTGAAACAGCAGGACTAGTAAGAAACAATGTGCATCACAACGAAGCTCCACTGTCTCATCTAGTGCGACACCCAATAATCTCGGGGCCTCGCAAGAGTCACGGGTTACTGACAGCCTACAGTCCCGGGGTTGAGGTTTGGAGAAAAAAAAAAAAAAAAAAAAAAAAAAAAAAAAAAGTCTTTGCCATCCAAACTAGGGTTAAACAGGTTAGCACATTTTTCCCCATAGGCATAGAGTACAGTATAGTACAATACAAGACAGAATATTAATACTGTATTTGACCATAAGAGGCCAATAAAATAAAATTTAGAAATGTGCCAAAAATAATTACACCATTATAAAAAAAACAGGTTTCAATATTCTTGTGGCATCACTATCAATTTCACTTCCAACAAGATAACTGTATTAAGAACTATACTGTATTTCCATCATTATCACCATTACTAAATATACCTTCATCACTTTCACCACCAAGAGCCTTTTCATCATTTTCACCACTACCCATCAAGTCTCATTGTCATTTTGTATGAGTGTTACTACCAACTGTACTGTCCCAGTTTCAAGTTTCTATGCATTGCTACTATTCGAGATATATTAATTCTTGAATACATCGATCGGAATTTAATTGGCAATGGTTGAAAATGTGGAATTTAATGCACTTGAATTCCCAACAAATTACGGTACCAATCAACAAAGGGTCAACTGAAAAATATGCGAGTGAGGCTATGTCAGAAACCCAATCCACACCAAACTCAAACCAACAGCCACCCGACAAGAATTAACATCTCCACCAGTATCACCATAACCAAAGTAACCTCCAAAGTCACCGCCTGAGGAACCAGTCACCGAAAAAGGAGTTAGTTGAGAGGATGTTTATTGAATGGAAGAAGGCAATCCATAAAAGAGGATTGAAGGGGAATTAACTTTTATCCAAGACAAAGATGATGGCTCCCAAGTAGAGTATGTGGTAGAGGAGTAGAGGTTAACTCTATTTTCTGGATTGAATATACCAAATGGTGCCGTACATGTTCTGAACGAAGAATTTTTGTGCAATTTGGGTGGAACAGTGAGGGTGATGTGGTGGGTTGGAGAGAGCTATAAGAGCACATATAGCAACAGCACTGAAAAAGAGCAAGAATACTCTACAGTACAGTACTGTATTTGGAATATGTACACTAGCAATCCAAAATTTGTATCCAGGTCTTGTTGAAATTTCGAATAATTTGACATACTAGAGAACCAATTACACGCTTATCCTGTTTTATATTTGCTTGAGCTTGCTTAATACTCGATCAGGCTATTCGAAGCAAGCCTGGATACATATTTTGGATTGCGAGTGTACAATATTAGTGCTGCAATACAGTTCTAAAACATTGGCCTTATTATAGAGGATAGACAACTTATTTGTTAGTTGTGATCAAAGAATACTGAGGTCCATGTCTAGTGTTAGGTTACCTGAAGAAACTAAGATGGGTGACAATTAGAAGGTGGCATGAAAATATGGACGGAAGGAGCCGAGTGCAGATATGAAAATGCAGAAATTGAGATGATATGGTTATGTGTAGAGGAAAGGAAAGGGAGGGCTGTTGGAGTGGAAGTGGTTTAAGTGGAGATAGTGTGTTAAGAGAAGACCGGACAACACAGGATGTTCATATGGGAGAAGTGAGAGAAAGGGTTGGTTGGAAGGGTATCATTGATCGTCTAACCATGTAATTACGCATACATTTGACATACAGTAAATCGAAAATGATGATGATGACGATGATGATGATTATGATGACGTATAACAGCAAAGATAAAACTGATAAGACTACCTCCACCTGGTTTGGGAGACTGATGAGCACCATGGGACGAACACCCAGCCACACCCTCAAAGCCCCCCCCCTCACTATACCAAGGGCTCCAACCACACGCTGGAAGAACTCTGTAACAGCGACACCAACACTTCACTTCTGCTATTCCTGGGGCTTATAATTTGTCAGACTCACTCACAAATCACAAAAATCCACCAATAATGAACCTACTTTACACAAAAATCCACCAATAATGGACCTACTTTACATAAAAATCCACCAATAATGAACCTACTTTACATAAAATTCCACCAATAATGAACCTACTTTACACAAAAATCCACCAATAATGGACCTACTTTACATAAAAATCCACCAATAATGAACCTACTTTACATAAAAATCCACCAATAATGAACCTACTTTACACAAAAATCCACCAATAATGGACCTACTTTACACAAAAATCCACCAATAATGGACCTACTTTACACAAAAATCCACCAATAATGGACCTACTTTACATAAAAATCCAACAATAATGAACCTACTTTACACAAAAATCCAACAATAATGAACCTACTTTACCTCTAGGAGCCAATAATTATACTGTTAAGGTACTGTACTGTACGTGTTTCCATTTCCATATTTACTGCACACACACACACACACACACACACGATACCGTAACTATACTCAATTTTACACACACACACACACACACACTGTACCTTAACTATACTCAATCTTACACACACACACACACACACACACATGCACAAGCTGTCTTATCTGATCCAGATCTTATAAATCCTTTCCTGATATCACTAATACTGTATTTCACACCATTTTGCACTTAACATTAACAATTACATCTATAATTAACAGTAATTCATTCGCCCGCAATTTTCAGGTTTTACACCACTAAACACTTATTTTTTAAACGGTTATTATGTATTTGTTGTAGTTCATCAAGTTATTGTTATAAAAACTATGATGCTGTAACGTGGCAGAGATGTGGAGGAAGTAATAAGAAAGAAAACGTGAAATATCCAAAAATAAGAGCCTAGTGTATGGCAACACCGAGTACAACGGCCACCATTGCCTACCACCTCCTCCCCCTTGTGCATGCATTTTTAATTTCAACATAACTGCCAAACAAGATCTCAGAAGACGTATGTTTATAGAGTATTTTTATCTTAGAAATACATCTACTTTCATTTGACAAAGCTGGAAAGGAAAGTCGAGGAACACCCTGTATATCACTGGTGAGGACATTAAGCGGGTTTCTTACCTTTGGTTCTCGCCTTCCTCAATATCAGTAGAATAAAAAAATACCACCATCACCATAAACCCAATATCCACAAATATCACCTGACAGGGAGCAAATATGCAAGAAAATTCATTGGCAAGATGATAACAATGACTGGTTCATTGACTCTAAATAATATCAATGGGATCCATTTTGTCAGTCACTACTATCACTTCCCTCATGACTTTCTCCCATACTGCTGAGAAGACACTACCTCAGCCTGGTGTGCCTTGGTTGTCAGAACCATGGGACGTAGACCCAACCACACTCTGACCATCATCCCATTAGCTATGGCCATGCTTCCATGCACACGCTGAAACAACTCTATCAAACCAAACTAATTACAAATGGTTGAGAAATTCAAGTAAAATGAAATTAATTTACAAAATATTTTTTAAAAGAACAAAATCAAAAGTACAGCAAGTCATAAATTTATTTACAGATGCTTGGAATATTGGGTGCTTACAGTCAAGAATTGGAGCTGTAAGCAAACTAATAAAAATTACTTGATAATATTGTATTGTAAATTTATCCCACAGTAAAAGTACTTGTTTTTGTCAGGGTTTTCCTTTACTCCGGCCTACAAAGTATTAAAAGCATTCTCCAAGTACTGTACCATACAAATATGTACAGTACCTTTAAATCAGTGGGCTGGAGACCAGACCAGATATTTACAATTTTATGGTAACTTGTATTTTCGTATGTAGGTTAATGCTACTCAACACCATAATTTCTCAATACTGTATCATCTATAATATTTTTTCACCTTGATGTCCCAGTTCATGTTCTCCTAGGTTCAACATTAGCTGTGCATGCATTAAAGCTATTTATTCCATTTACTAGTGTTTAGAGTGCCAAGAGGCATTGCTCGAACACAAGCTGATAATCTCAGCTTTCCTATGTTTGAGGTTATATCCAGTCCCTGTGAGTTAAACAAATGCGAACAAATGCTACAGTCATTTACTTTTACATACTGTATTGCAGTGAAATTGTTAGTTCTGTCCTTCATAGACATGTATTCTATCTAAATGTGTATAATACAAGATGAAGGTGATGGGAACAGGCAAGCAAGCAGGAAGGATTCAATCAGGAAGATGTGGGAGCTGCAGCATGGGTTTTGGAGTGAACACAGTGCTGTGTTCAGAGTGTAATAAGTGGTGTCATCAAAAATGCTCAGGTCTACAAACTAAAGGGGAGTACAGAATTTCCTGTTCCCAGCATGCATAGATAGATAAAAGAAGAGAAGAGGGAGTGGATAACAATTTGGAGGTGGAGGGAGGCATGCTGCAGGAAATGCAGCAGTTTTGTTATCCGAGTCAATTAGATTCTGAAGCAGGGCTGGAAAGAACGATGAGACAAAAAGTGGCATCAACATGGTTAAAATGGAAAGAGATAACTTGCCTTCTGGTGAACATAAGCATACCATTGAGGTACAGATGCATACTTTACATGACCTAAATCAAATCAATCTTGGTATACTGTGCGGAAACATGGGCACTACCCGACAAGCTGATAGATATTTCATGAATAAGTGCCTATAAAATATTAAGATAAATGGCTGGAGTTAGGTGAAAGGACAGGGTGTCAATTAAGGATGTGGTAATGAGGTGTGGAGTGGTGGAGTTCAGTGAGATGGTGGGGCAAAGGAAACAGATGGTTTGGCCATGTGAAGAGAAGAAAACACAAGAAACATGAAAATGGTGGAGGAAATGGAGGTGGAGGGATACAGGTCCAACAGGAAGAATTAAGGAAACTTGGAGGAGTTGTGTCAGGCAAGACATGGAAAACCTGGGTACAGTATATACAGGTATACTGTAGAAGAGGAATTGGAGATGTAAAGAGAGCAGTGGAAGAAAACTATAATATGTACAACCACAGTATAATGGGAAAGGAAGGACACAAAATGATGATGATGATGATATTGATAAAAGTCCCAAACAGCATCTCACTCGAACATAAGCTGCCAATCTCAACCCTTCCATTTTTGAGGTCACATCCTTCCAGTCCCCGTGAGTTGAACATGTAGAGAAAAATTTTACTTTGGTTCTTGAAGTAGGTTTCAGTTGATATAATTTCAGTGCATTATGATTTACTATCTATCTATCTATAGCTCTCTGACACCCCACTCCCTCCGGGAACTCCCCCCAAGGGGGCGGCCATGGCAGAAGTGTCTCCAGTTTTCCCTGTTCTAAACAAGAAAATCCTGCATATCATCTTATACCTCAACAACAGAACACTTGAACAGCTGGATCAGAGGGAAGGGTCCGGCCCAAACTCTCATCAGTGGGGTGATTTGGCTCCAGATATACGAACCTCCTGTGATTACTTGAAACAGGTCTGCAATAACAGGATCTGTCACAATAATTATTTTATTCCTACTGGATACATTGCTTTTTTTTACAGTATACAGTACTTATATGTTCTATCATCCTCATCAATACCCTACATCCCTATAATCAAGGGGTAGGGGGCTCTAGTGCCAGGGATAGAAAGAGGACCAGTTCTTTTGCTTTATTCATACTTATTCCACACTTTCCTACATAATCATTCACCATATCGTACCATCTTCTCCTTGATATCAAGGTTACCATAGCTACCCTAAAATTTCAAGAGTTTTATAATATAGTGCCTCTATCAAATAATACAATTAACATGCATTATATTATAGTTCAGTACTGAATTATGGGCAGGACCTGGTCTAGTGATGTCAGCCATTTATCCTTCCATACTTGTTAATGAACCTTTTTGGTGTTTACACCCGGCAGAAAAAGAAAGACATCAGTGCTTGTGTTGGCACGATCAATTATTCTGTCCGCCTCTACAATATCCTTATCCTATTTTTTTTTTTTTTTGTCATATATACAGTTTATCACTTAATAATTCAGTGACATTATTTTGGATGAGAATATAATAAAGAAACACAAGGTGAAAGGAACTGAAGGGAAGGAATTATGTGGACACAACTTCACTTGCCAGCAAACAATGAGTTTCATTCTAAATCTTGCCTATATACTGGACACATTCAAGTGGAGTTCCCATAGTTATCTAAGAATGCTCGAGGGGACTTACCAGGATCAGCTTTGTTAGCCCTTACAGTCATATGGATTCAAAGTTTATACATAATACTAATTTTGGATGTCTGTGTGTGTCATCCATCTGTCTCTAACGGTGTAATACTCTAAGTGCCAGTCTGCAGAACCACCTACATTTTACACTAACTCTTAATATATGAAGTGGATGTATTGTGGTCATGGATGGTGGTTGTTGGTGGATGTGAAGTGGATATGGATGTATCTCTACCTTGTAGCAGGGTTAAATATCAATAACATTTGTCTTGCAGGCTGAAATGCATGATGTACTGCTTCATGCAACAACAATAATAAAAAAAAAAATTGAAAAAAAAAAAAAAAAAAAAAGAAGTTTTGTCAGTTGGAGTATATAAATGTTATACTGTATGGAAAGAGTGGCAAATTGCACTACTACCCAACAACTGCAATGGTAAAACTATATACTGTGTTGTCACATCCCTCGCCACTGTGAAGTTTCTAGACTCCCTACTTCATTCATCCTGCACCCAACTTCATTCCTACACAACTCAGCTCGAGTCGTCTCACTTATTTCATCATTGTTATTCATTTCACTAAAGTGTTTCATTTTGTTTTAGCCATACAGTACTAGATGGAGTATAAATTGTGCAGTTCGAGTTAGTTTCTCTTCTGGGTATCAAGCTCTGGTGCTTGGATTCTCTACCAACCTTGTCCCACTAGTAAGAATAAAGTTGTACCTAGTATTGGCGTCTGCTGTAACACCCTGGTAGTAACAAGTCCTCCTGACTGTTATAACGTAATGTTGTTCACAGTTATATGGGTGTTGATTAAGTTACAAATATATAATAATAGTAGTATATGGCATTTCATACTTGACATTATTACCAGCTATGTGGCCCTACCCTACACCAGTCAGGACTTCGTCAGGCAACTGTACCACAAACCCAGTACATTTAATCCAACTGATTTCTTTTCCTGTTTGGGAGCAGAACACGTCTTGAATGATATTATACAAGAAAGCAGAAAGTAACACCATGAAGGAGAACCATGTACAGTAATGGAAAAACTTTCCTACAATTTCTCTGTAAATGGAAGCCAACGAAATGTGTGAATCCTGAGCGACTGATAACTGTTTGAACCAGAGGGTGCTAATTTGCCAAAAATGCAATAAACAACCACCAAAATATTAACCAACAATGCAGGTTAAGCAAGCTTTTGCTACAAACAGCCACATTCATCACAGAACAAAAACCAAATACAATATTCAATGAGTAAGGATGCAGTCCTGAGTCTCATGATTAAGTTTGGCTTGGTTATATTGACAAGACAAGGGCTAGCCTCATAAATGGTAAAGGATTCATCTGTTGTGGGTAATTTGGAGGAATATCCGACTCTTTCAAACAATCCCTGGAAACAGACTACTGTACAGGCTATACCTCAGTAAAACAAGTAAAGTAAATGTTTTGTAGCATCTTATGGAGGAATCATTAACCCTCCAAACTGATCAGAGCAATGACCCCCGAAATTATGTTAATATTGTACATGACTGGACAGGAGGTATTGTATTAGGTTTGGGTATGTGTATAGTTACAGTGGCTTAATTTCTTTCCACTACATAAGTGCAGATGTAGGCTACTAAAGGAATTTATTTGGCATGAACAGTACAATCATGTGCATTATCTTGAAAAATGTACAAATAAACTAGGTTAGATGCAATTAGATTTGGTTATGTGACATTTAGTTGAAGTCTTTCTCAATGAGTGTTTTCATTAAATATTGTCTAATTCCACTGCACTTCAAAAGCCAAGGGAATAAGACAGATTCTGACAATGACACCAGCAAAGTTTACCTCGACTGCTTTAGCATGTGACACAAGGCAGTATGGCACTTGACCCAGCCAGATTCTTGCCACGCCACCGAAGTCACAGAAAGAATTTATTTTCTTGAAAAGTTCTGTGGGAAGGTTAGTTTAGAGTATACCTTTGGATGTTTGGCATAATAGGCTTGAATAACTGACAGTATCCTGCATGAAAAAATAAAATGTGTACAAATCTCTTAGCATTACACCAGAGTAACTGCTAACCTTCCAAATTTGTTGTAACAAGTCCAGTAAACTGTAAGCCAGTGTAAGGTCAGATTATTTCAACTTAGAAGATATAATGAACATCCTTTCAAGTTTATAGAGTGTGGTACTGTACCTAGTTACAGTTGCAAACCAATATTTGCATTTTGGCTTCATCTATTAATTTTGTCTAACATAGTACTGTACTGGTGATGAACCTAGAAGGAGAGATTGTTCATTCATTTATGTGTTAAAATATTTGAAGCTTTGACAAGGTCTGCCTTGTTGCATACCAGTTTGAATTGTGAGTGAATAACAGTACTCTCTGGTTCACAAAGAAAACTGGAACTATTATTAATTGTACTCATCCAAATCAGAGATATACTGTGCAGTATCAAGCCTTCATATCAAACAACATTGTGGTGAATGTGTTTTGAGAGTGATAACTCACATCCCACATGATTAGAGATTTATTATCAGCTCAGCCACTTATGGCAAGTTGGTTAATTGAGTTATTTCTGATTAGGAAGACTATGTCTAACACACATTCAATAAATCTAGTAAGTATGAGAGGTTTGGTTGGTTCTGATAAAGTACCAGTCTGATAAGATGTGTAATTATGGCTGATAAGCATAACGAAACTGTTATTAGATTACAGTAGGGCCAATCAGGTATGTCCAGATCAGTAACAATGTATGAATAGGGAAAGTGGAACTACATTAGTAATTTGGACCCCTACAACTACTAAACACTCTGGCCCAGTTGATGCACATTTTTCCTCAGAAGAAGAAAAGAAAATTCCTTATAGCCTGTTAAATCTATAATCCAGAATCACATCAATCCAGATACTAGGAAATACTTCACAGTAATGTCCCCGCAGGATGGTATTGCCTGCATTAGTGATGTGGGCAACACTTTAAGGGTTTTAGCACCCCTTCGGCCCCAGCCACTAGCTTTTAGTTCTTAAACTGTCCCTATTTTCTTTTTATTTCCTTCCTGCTTGCTGTCTCACCTCTCTATCACCTTTTTTCTGGCGCTATATGACCTCGCTGTTGCAGCGCCTAATATCAATCAATCATTCAATTCACAGTAATGTACGTTATCAGATCAGAATCGAATCGTCACTCTTAACCCCATACTAATTTAATAATATCTATGTCACAATAAAGGTCAGTGATATTCAAGTGGATCCATACCAAGACAATTCCTGACTGTTTAACCAGTCTTTGCATGGACATCAATTCCAAACTCCTGGTAATGAGTTACCGTATTAATATGCAAGGTCTGTGTATTCAACATACAATTTAAAGTACAATAATCCTATCCACTGCATGCCCACTGTATCACAGATTGGTACCATTAGCCCTCACTGAAAGAGAAGCCTCGTCATCTCTACCTAGAGTTGGGGACTGTCATGAATGCAGCAACTATATGTACTGTGGAATAACTCTACTCAGCAACTACAGTACTGTGAAATAACTCCACTGAGCAACTACAATACTGTGGAATAATTCTACTCGGCATCCCAAACTACGTCTTTGCTTATCTGTTATTGGCACTTGTCCATCTGCTGGTGATACAGAGACCTAGGCGATTTGGTTTCACAACCAAGAAGTCAACTGTGCAGGGGAATACAGTACATGCACTTGCTGATTATGGTACCTTAGAACCTAAAGCAATTGCCATCCACACAGCAAGGTAGCACTAGCTCTTCCCAGCCAGCACAAACTCCAAAGGGAAGAACATGCACTGGCTATCTGAGGTTGAGCACTTGACATCTGCCCATGGTGGATCGAACTGCTACCTATACTTCCCTCTACTATGCATATAGAAGCAATCCAACATAAGAACTCTTTATGCAGCTGAACCCTGGGCACTATTAAATCACATTACGGTACAAGAGAATGAGGAGTAGAGGGATTATGTTATCTAATGTACCTGCAAAGTTATTATACATGCTACCATATCAAAATTTCCATGTGCATTTAGAAATGAGATCTGAACTAGCTTCCCACGTGAGAAGCAGAAATGTTTTGGCAGTCAACACATTAAGAGAAATACAGCAATAGAGTAACATCATCCTCATCAAGGACGTACAGTATATGATATACAGACATTGGTGGGAAATTTTAAAGAGTGTTAAAATAACTAACAGATGCAGACTAGGATATTTGTGACCAAAGATTATAAGAAGGTGAGACCAAGACAATAAAGGAAGGCAACAGAGTTATTACTTGGATAACATGGACTTTTTTCCTTTCTTGATGAATATTTTCTATTTAAAACAGCAGTGGTTCCAATATGGACGTGTTTGTCATATTTTTTACATGCCATCAGTGGCAAATATTTATTTTCCTTTGCTTGTTGATGCAAGAGTTGTAATCAGATGCATCACATTACAATAAAAAGCAATGTAATTGTTGGCCGTTTCATTTTCCAAGCATTTCATATACTGTACTGTGAAAATCTTCATGAAAACAAAAGTCATAAGCAAAACTTTGTAGATGTTTAGGTGACAGTAAGAGTTCCCTAACCTTCCCTGGATGAAGACTGGTGCCACTACACAAAATCCTGTGATCAGTTGCCACTCGCCAACTTGCCAGCAGTCACTTTTTTTCATTTACTGGTAATGTCTATCACAGAGACACACTGACAAACTACAAAGATCAAGTAAAAAGTGGATGAGTTGTACTGTACTGTACTATAATATCAGGAAAATATCGTTAATGTCCCAAAGAAGGTTAAGTTTGACTTTGCTATCCTTATTTGAGGTTTCTTAAGATAGCAACGTGTGTAATCAAAAGGTTGCACCAGACAAGGTTAGATTGAGGGTTCTTCACTCCCTCATCACCTTTTTACAGAAGTCTCACCTGATGCAATAACTCCAGAATTACTGTACTGTATTCTATTCAACATCATGAATGCCAACTTCTACTCTAGCAATGTATCCCTTTGGAAGAAGATCCCAAAGAGCATACAGGGTTATCACTACTGAGAGTGCAATAGTGATTAATTAGCTAACGTACTCTGGCACCTAACAAGATGTCTGGGGGTTATTTCATACACACCATTCTGTAAAAATACACTAATAGAAAAGAATATGAAGCTGGTAAGCTTTGAGATGACTGACCTCTTGGATCCACATTGACCTCCAGAGCATTTCCAAGGATGGGCAGTGCCTTGGGTCCAGGTATCTGCTCAATCAAAAGGATCTGGAAAATAACCACATCATAAAATCCAGTTAGCAGGAAAAATTTGCTTCAATTCTGCAATTATATTATGAGTTCAGATACATTGTATTAGATACACTTTGATAAGTTGACAAATATAATGTAGCTGTGATATAACCAATTACTGCACACTAGTCAATTAGTCCTCCAGTCACTTTAAAAGAACATTCAGTTACTGACAGGTCTTCCTAAATCCTCCCTTCTATACAGCACAGACATCTGAATGCTATACTATGCAAAGCAGATGGATGCCTGTATAGGTGAAATGTCCCACATTGGTACAAATGTTCTCTAAACCGTCTGTTTACCATATTTCATAACTGTGTGGACCAACCTTCTGTCGTCTCTTGTAGAACCAGTTAGCAAACATGACTGTCAGTAGTGTAAGAAAGGTGTAAGTAACCAAACTGCTGCCCAACTCTACCATCTCCATCTGCCACGTCATCCTAATAGAAAAGAAATTAAATATTGGTATATTATCATAAATAAAAATTCTCTAGCTTGATATTATTTCAGTATACTGTTGCCCTTGGGGTGGAAGTTAAAGTAATTATAACTTTTTGCTGCATGCTGCATGAACGAGGTTGATTATAGATCATAAATAGGTAAGGGTGGGAATATGCAGGGATTTATGGATCATGGTATGTGACGTCAATGATAAATAATGTATATGGACACAAGACGTATAGCGAATGTATTTCTGCATCCACGTGGACAATGTAGCATGTTAATTGGCCATGACAGCTATGAGCAATCAGTCTCCCTAGGCCAAAGATAAACAAAATAAAATGTGGTGCAGCCGGCGTACACACACAGGGAAGGGGTAAAGTAAACGAGAGGGAGGAGGAAAAGAGGCATGGGTGAGGGGGGTATTGATGGGATGGGTGCTAGACCAAGTTCCAATGTGTACACTCGTGAATCGTGATACATAATTTCTGACCAGAGTGTGAGGAGGAGAAAGCTTTAATTTGAATCGCCTGGTATTGCTCATTTCCCCACCCAGTACACCTATAGAGGCTGAGTTCGAATGCAGGGTATGTGTGTGTGGTGCCTGCTGTTCGTCTCTGGTCAGAAATTTCCTATCACGAGTGTACATTATTAGTTATGTAGACTCAATTGACTCTGACTTTAAACGCTAAGAGTAAACGCTGTAATTAACAACATTTGCCATTCCACTACATTGCTAAAATTTAGGATGAGGTGTGTTGTACAATGTGCCAAAGAACCAATCCGATACAGCAATTACTCTGCTGGAAGATAATTGCAAAAAACCATGATTTCCGGGCCCTGAAAACCATTGTAGGACCTACTTAAGAATTGATCGATTGATTGATATTAGACGCCGCAACAGCGAGGTCATATGGCGCCCGAGAAAAGAAGTTGACCCAACTTAGGAAATTACTTAACATCTACCCAACCATATGCATCTCTGCTCCTAAGACTTATAACAGTGTGTAGATATATGCCATCAACTACACAGGACTTTGAAACTCCTTCAGCATGTGGTAATCCCATGCGTAATATTTTACTCACACTATTGCCAGATAATTTACTCACAAAAGGGATCGAGGTGGTTTGGGCAAACAACTGTAGCACTGAGGGCAATTAAGGAGTTTGAGAATAGGAGCTAGGATTGTAACCCCAGTGACCCTTACTCCAAATACATTACAAGAAAAATATACAAATCCTGTATCTGATAAAGGAGAGTATAAAGAAGAGTCATCATGAGAGAACAGCAACTGCATGTGATAAGGCAAGAAAGATAAACATACTCTAAGGCGACAGGTATTGTATAAAGATAGCACATGAAAAATATGGCCTTATCCCAAATCAAACCCAATGTGCTTTATAATGATGATGAGGTGTATCACAATGTTGTATCTTGGGCCGTATTCAAGAACATTCATGATGCATACGATGGTGTGGCACCGATACATATGCACCATGAATATTCTTGCATACGGCCCCATGTTGCAGAAGGAGTGATCTGGGCACCCATACCTCCTCAAAAAAAAAAAAAAAAAAAAAAAAAAAGTAATTGGTCCTTCAATCACCTATTTCACCAAGTACCACGTCATTTAATATTAACTAATAATTTTGTTAGTTCATATCCTCCCAGCATGAAATCTTCCAAAACATTTTTAATTAACCTGATCTCAGCTCAGTCCTTGTCTAGGAATATTGTAAAATATATAATAAAATGGATGGCACCAATATTGCCACTCAAGGTCGGTGATAATTTCCACCAATCTCACCTCTATTGGTCCTCTACGAGTCTATAACAATACATGTGCTGTAGCCTAATCTGTAGCCTACTAGTTAATTGATCCTGCGTCAACACTAACGATTCTGTGACGTGACGCCGAGAGCCCGTCATGTTGTTACGTTACCAACTTACGATGGTCATTTCGCTTGTAAGTACAGCCGGCAGCATAAATTCGCGTCCATCTCATGTACTTAATAATACTAATATGACCAGATAGTTGCATTCTGAACCAGTTTCTATTCTAACAACATGTGTAATTTACCACATGTTAATTAAGTATATCTGTCATCTCTGCATTCAAATTGTGCTACAACATCAATATAGCTTATAATTATATACGTAGGTGGAAATGAAGCGAACTTATGCTGCCCACTGTACCTGGTCAAGGTTTCAAGGTCGCTAGTGGCCTAACTAAAATGAATGAGGTTTAGATGAATACAGGTAATGATTACATAATGGGGTTGGTTCTAGCAGTTTTATATTTGCAATATAAACTTCCCATGCTTATCCCCAAACAACCCAAAACACCCGACAAACTCATTCTATAGTTACTTGGAATTAAATCCAAACTACCAAGTTATAACAAACATTAGTTTAGGAAATTTATTCCCGTCACACTTACCTATACCGTATCTTTCTCTGAAGAAGATAAATCAAGTCGTAATGATCGTCAGGTTAGCATAAACATGAGAAACTTTCAATGATTGCGTAGGTGTAAGTGGCCACTCCAACGTCCACACAACAACTAACACGTAATCACACTCAATGGCACTAGCTGGCACTGGCACACACAGTTGGTACACAAGCACCAGCGTGTGTGTGTGTGTGTATGTGTGGTTGTAGTAATTGGATTCTCATGGGTCCCGCCTACCCGTATGTATTGTTGCCTGCCTGTTGATTGACGCTACGGAGCAATTAATAAAACAAAACAAAAAAACAGCACCAGCCCCACCATCCCTGCCCTATCCTACATTACTACGAGGAGAGGAGAGGGTTGTGCACAGTCACTAGCGTTGATGACCTTACTCCCCTTTTATCGCTCTTTATCATTTATCCTGACACCCAAGTATATATTGAAGTGCCTCCTGACTGGACCAACGAACATTCATTCATTATAGATATTTGTGGACCATTATGTTAGATTGATGGAAAATGGAAAGAAAGAATTAAGACTGAGCTGTAATCTGATATACTGGACGTGTGGTGTGCCTGTTGTCTGAGTCGGCCAGTGTTGCCATTTTAGCTATTTTCCCTCTAAATCTAGCGAATTTGGAGATCCTCTGGCGGGGCAATTTGTCATTTAGCAACTATATAGTGGGAATTTTGGCGTGTTTTCGTACTGGGTAGCTAATTTTTAGCGATATTTATTTACATGCTGATATCGTAATTTAGTTAAGGACAAGTAATTTCTTTTAATACAATGTAATTAACGTTTCATTAAATTATAAAAATAATAAGTAATAAAAATAAAATAATGCAATTTTGGCAATACGTGCAGGACTAAAACGAAATTAAAAGAGTTACTTTGATTATGAAGTATGGTATTATGAAGTATGGTACAGTACAATCAATAGCAACAATTACCTTCATATAATACTGTAAGCAGGGTATAATTATGAAGAAATACAGTACCGGTACAGTAAAGACAATGCCTTGAGAATTGTAGTACTGTAGTTACATTTGTCGATACAAACTACCATTAAGAAATCCATTAGAATTAAAAAGATGCGTATACAATACTATAATTTAGCCATTGTACATTTGCTTTTAAACTTAATAGTGTCAAGACCCTTGTAAATAGAGCGTACAATATATCTTCAAGTTTCCATTCCTTTCACTCAGAAATGACCTTCCTCAAGAAATTCTTTTTTCATAACTGCTTCCCGACCCACCTACTCGACAAATTAAGTTACCAATAAATTACTGCCTTCAAAGTATACACCTGCACAGCCAGTTGACTCCCCAGTCACTTCACTATACTTCAGCTTTCCATACTTTGGCCATCAATAGGAAAAGTTAAAAAAGGAATTGGTCACTCTCTTGAAGGGATATTTTAGCTCAACTCATTTTAACATTTTAACATTGTCAATAAAATTAGTATCGGATCTTTTTTCCAATACAAGGACATGCTTCATGCTGACTCCTTGCGTTCCTCACTTGCCTATAAAGGCCTCCTTAAGGATAAATAGACTATCATTCATGCCTGCGCAAACTAGATGACTGTGCAATCATTTAAATTTGCCACACACTAGCAAGAATACTGAGCAGTCACCACACATTATCATGCATCACTGTACAAGCGTGTGATTGACGAAGAGCTAGTTGGATATGGTTCAGTCATTTGCGCAAACTATCAATTACACACACCACCACGGTAATGAAAAAAAAAATGAAAAAATGAAAAAAAAAACACGGTAATGCTTGCACAACCACCCAGTTTGCGCAGGTATGATTGATAGTCTATGGAGGCTTTAAATTAGTTTCGTTGCCCGCTGTGGGGGTTCAGCAGTTACATTGGCTCCACCATTCGTAACCTGTCTGTCAGTGTGTGAACATGGAGGTAGGAGGTGTTGTACTGCTGTGGTCTTCCCTTGTCTACTCCTACGCAGAGCAACATCAGGGACCACCCTTGTTTGGTAAATATTAACTTGGATAACTTTTCCATTATAGGCCATTGTAAAAACCAAACCAATCTTCGTATTTTAGAGTCACTTTTTATTTTAAAACAAAAACCTGAACTCGACGATCGAAACGATGCCTTTCCTCTAAACTTGTGTTGAGTACTATTTCTTTGGTTTGTTTTGCTTTCTTTTTCTTCCTTATTTTCCCCCCAGTCCCCTTCCTGTACACCTACACATTAACAATTAAATCCTTTTTTATGTCATGTAAAGTTTTCTCATATTGTGTGGTTCTTTCACAACAACTGATGATGGATTTATATATTCGAAACGTTCTAAATAAAGTAAGATTGAGTTCTTCTCTTTTGTCCTCTCCCTTCTCTTCATAATTAAGTTACAAACAAGACTCTGTGACCAGAGATCTTTGCATACTATAATTATAATTATACATAAATGTTGTATAACTGTATCAAAACTAACCTTGTGTTATAATATTACCTAAGCTTAAGGGGAGATATTCTTTTTTGTGAATTAGAGTGCCTTCATTCCTCCAAAGAATGAGGCTTTAGTAATAGAGTTTATTGTGGAGACAGTGGAGCTTAATTCTTTTCTGCTTCACTATATGAGTTTAGCTTTTGCTGAAATTACAAAGTACATGTACTACTTTCGTCACTGTTGTTTTACGACCCAGTAAAATTGAAAACTCGAAAATGTTAAATATATTTAACGTACTGTAGCCTATTCGATCTTCCTACCTCCAGTGCTTCAAAATTTATGGACAAGATTTACATGACTTATTTTCTAGCCGAATGCAGTTATTCACGTGATTCAATGTGAATATTGGCAACTACTATATATTCCTATGCTAATGCCAGACCCAAGTAACTCTCGCCAAATGAGTAGAATTGCAGGGAATGTCTGCTGAAAAATAAATTAGTAAATAAATTATGGGGTGATAGGGTAATATATAACTAACATAATTGTATAATTTCTTTACTATATATATACGACGTTTATTGGTCAGCAGAGTTTTAACTTTTAGGAGTTTCAGAAGTACACTCTCCCAAAAAAGTATCGGCATTAAAACGAATGAACGAAAACGACAATAAACGTAGCATAATGGTACAGTTGGGGAATAATGTATCTGAACACTGTTGGCGGCTTCTGGCAACATCCCCAAAAGTAAACACATCAATGAGAGAAACTAGTTATGAATTGAAGGATAACTTTTATTTCAGTGTCTGTGGTTGGTTGACGTCACCCAATATCAGTTATCCTTATGTAGTAATGAATACATTTTGTCTATTATTAACGTTTTTATCACTGACATTATTACCAGAAGCCGTCAACGGTGTCCAGATACTTTGTTCCCCAACTGTACATTGCTTTGAAACCTTATACCTGTAGATAGTGGTATTCCTGCCGATCAGTTGCCAATTATGCACATTCGTATTGGGAGAGTGTACCTTATTTTTGTACACATTGTGATATTGTGGCGCCATATGACATTGCTGTTGCGGCGTGCAATATCAATCAATAATTGTGATATTGCGACATTTTGACATTGTTTTAAAGTTTACTAAATAATTTCTTCTTTTCAGGTTGGTTAACAGTGTCTTCTTCTATAACATCGCTGGAGCATCACATCGCGGGAGGTTGAGTGAGTGTTAAACCTGCAATTTTTTCTACCCACTGTCCTGGCCTGTTTTTACTAATGGGATCCTCTATTTAATTTCAGGGTAGTTATTATGTAGTTGCCCCCGTGCTTGGAGATCTTTATTATTATTTTATTTCTTCTGGTAGGCACACGTACGGTTAGGTAGGGGCATGTTTACTCCAAGTACTAGTAGGGCCTAGCTGTTGGTCTTGGAAATGCCAGACATGTAGTAGCCTAACCCTAATGTTAAGATTGCCAGGAATAGTGGTGTTATATATATTGTACAGATATAATGGTTTGTTTTTTAATTCTTCTTTCGGCAGGTGAAGGTGTTCTAGGAGGTTGTGAAGTGGCAACAGCTGCATGTGTGTGTAATAAGGGATGTGTGCATGCGTCTGTGTGTGTCTGTTTGTCTTGGCGAGGGGACATTGGTGTTATAACTACTTGGTCAGGAAGAATGGCTAGATGAAGGGAGAATGACCAGTGAGGGAGAGATGGGAAGTGATTGCCAAGTGAGGGAGAGAGATGGGAACTGATTGCCAAGAGAGAGAGAGAAGGGGTGTGAGTAAGAAAGTAATTTGTGTGTGGCATGAAACTCTAAATTTAACAAGTTTCAATCAGATGTAACATGGTCAGCACAATTATTAGGATCCCAAAAAGTGTCAAGCATCGGCAGGGTTTCAACTTGGAAGTGATTGCTGTTGTCATGTCCATACAACTAATAGGAAATAACACAAATAATAAATACCTACCCAAAATTATCAAAGAAGCAGTGAGCGGCAGTCAAGATCCACTGTAACTTGATGATTGAACCTCCACAAGTGTACTGGAAACCAGATATTGGTGGCACCACCTTCACTTGGTATGGAAACTCGCCCTGGGTAGCTGGGGCGCCGTTCACGATCCTACTGAATGTCACGAGTCAGACATAATACTCGTGACGTAATTTGAATTACAGAGAGTGGAAAATTCCATACTGGTCTCAATATAGAATGTTCTAGAGAAGGTTCTGGAATATTCCATTCATGTGGGTGCAGCTAGTCTTAATCTGCAGGTACTGGATTAGTATCCAAAAATAGACCAGGTAATTAAAAAAGGGTCAGGAAGGCTGGGTTTCAACTGAATTGCCACATCCAGTCCTATAGGTGTTCGCAGGTTAATTACAACTTGTATTAATCATTTATGCTACCAGGGTAACTTATGGTATTGCAAATGATCGTGAAGTGGAGGGAAATCATTGGGAATTATTAGCACGCCATAGGTAAATTGCAATTGCAGGTATAACTAAGGAATGAGAGGGTACAATGTAATCGTAGCCAGTTAGGACAAACGAACACAGATAGGAGGAGGAGTCAGTAGAAATTTTGAACTTCCAGCCTCCAGTCAATTTTGGAAATATAGGTCAGTTGGAACAGGACACTTGAAGGAAGGACACACTCGTTCGTCAGCTTCCCTTACCTAGATCAATCCTCCACGTGTGCAGTGGGGAGTGGTCAACGTAAACGCCGAATTCGTTGTATATTACACGATTCACAAGGCTTTACAGTTGTATACTGACTAGTTGCATTGACGCTGGTTCGGTAAGTGAATTAAGGTGAGGGAGAGCTGGATCTTTGAAGAAAAATTACGAGTGTGTTGTGAGACTCTAAATTATTCCCAAGTGTGAGACATTAAGAAATATTCCAACTCGCGTAACAATTGATAGAATTACTACAAGTGTTAACGTAACCTAGACTATCGTCACGTATACGAACGAGACGTAGCGAGAGCGAGTAGCTAGTTAGCGTGGCGTGAGTGTGTGTGTGTGTGTGAAATTAATTTATTCATGTTGGCATACTGGAGTTGAATAAATATAGAAATTTGCAATTGGTTGTTTAAATGCACCAGTAGATTTGTTATCTATATAAATACATATATATCGGGAAGAACCCTTAACATAAAAATTTATTATGTGCGTGGTGATTGAGGCCTAAACGGGGAATTAATCCCCGACTTTTTTTGTTCTTCGCTGCAGCCAACCAACGAGATCATAAATTAACAGGGCAAGGTAAGTTGTAATTGTCATATTATTATTACATTATCTAATCATTCTCACATCACCGTCACATATTGGCGCCCAACGTGGGGCCCGATTCTTTGTATTAACTCCAGTCACACACGCGCACACTTTCACGAGTAGATAGTCATAACTGTCCAGAAATTAAGGCAACCGAAACGATAGAAAATAAATTAAAAATGTCTACCGTACAAGAATTATTGGGAGAGGCTCAACTATTGGGAATTGAAAATAAGGCCGAACTTCAAGTATACGTGAAAACCCGCCAAGAAGAAGAAAGACTTGAAAGGGCGGCCATAAGAGAAAATGAAAGAGAACAGAGAGAGCAAGAACAATTGAAATGGGAACATGAAAAGGAAGTATTGGAACTGCAAGTACGTGCGAGTGAAAGGCAAAGTGCGAGTGGAAGTGAGGGTGTAAGCTCAACCACCGTGACCCCAAGGTTACAACTGTCAAAATACGTAGAGGGAGACGATATCGAGCCGTTTATTGAGCGATTCGAAATGGTTGCAGGCACGTATAGATTAGATAATGATATAAAGAAGCTCGAGTTTATTAATCTATTCGATGGAAAAGCACTTAGTATTCTCCACCGACTCGACAGTACCGCCAGAGATTACGAGAACATGAAAAAGGCTTTATTACAGGCGTACGGGTTGACGGTCGATGACGCTAGGACTCAGTTTTGGCGTGCATCCTTACAGGATAAGGAGACTGTTGCACAGTTTAGTGCACGTCTGACCAGTTACCTGGATCAGTGGTTGGAGAAGGCCGAAACACCTAAGACGTTGGAGGGGGTAAAAGACTTGTTGCTGCGCACACAGCTGGAGAAGTCTTGCCCTCCAGAATTGTCGGCTCAGCTGAAAACCAACAAGGTGAAAATGTTGCAAACGATGGTGGATATGTCGGACGCACATTTCACCGCGTATGGTTACCACACGCGGATTCAGTATAATAAGAAAGTTAATCAGTCGAATAAGCCTTCTCAGAACTCTGCTGTTTCATATAACCAGTCGAGTAAAAATCAGTCACAGCAGCAGAGTCAAATTGTTCGTCTGCAACCTAACCCTCATTTTAATCATACCCAGAAACAAGGTAATAATAATCACTATTCGCAGCAGTCCAATCAGTACCGTTACCAAGGAAAAAGTAACTGGAAAAATAGTAATAACCACGGTGGAAATAAAGGTTATTATCAGCGATCGGCAGCTGCAACACAGGGTGAACCACAGTATTCACCTGTGGCGGTTCAACCTAGTGTAGAACCACGAGTGCCTCAGTCGGTTCACGAACCTCATCAATTGTGACTAAACGCGACAGGAGTCTCGAAAGGTAAGTCTGGTTTTCATATTTGTCCGGGAATTGTTAACGGGATATCTGTTGAAGTCTTTCGAGATAATGGGTCATCGGGGTGTTGTGTCGCTGATGGTTTAGTTGCTTCTAATGATTTTACAGGGGAGCAGGTAACTATCACTATGATTGATGGTACCAGGAGGCTCTATCCTCTTGCTAAAGTTGCAGTGGAGAGTCCATTCTATACAGGCCAGGTAATTGCAGCAGTCATGCAAAATCCTGTGTCAGATTTGGTAATAGGAAATATACCAGGGGTTAAGAATGCGTGTTCAGTGGAAATTTCCACGCAGACTGGTGCAGCTGCTGTAACCAGGGGTGTGGCGCATGCTAAGAAAACGGTTGTTCCACTTCAAGTGACAACTGCCGCCGACCTCGTCAATTGCGAGGATGTAATTGCTGAGCAAGCAAGTGACCCTTCATTGGCACTTGTTCGCAAGCAGGCACTTGAGGGTGATAGTAGAGATCGACATGGTATTGTAACCAGTTACGTCAGGAGGAGAAACAGGTTTTACCGACGTACAGTAAACCCCGATGGGGAAGAGAGGGTTCAGTTTCTCGTACCAGAGAAATACAGACAGGCTGTGTTTACCCTGGGTCATCATTCTATATTAGGGGGTCATATGGGGATGAGGAAAACAATTGATAGGATTCAGTCTCATTTCTATTGGCCAGGTATGGGGAGAGAGATAGGGAGGTTGTTGAGGTCATGTGACGTTTGTCAGAAAACGTGTGACAGGGGTCGGGTGAAGCCCGCACCTCTTAATCCTCTACCGCTTATCTCAGAGTCATTTGAGAGAGTAGCGGTTGATATTGTTGGACCGATTATTCCGAGGGCTACGGACGGTGCCAAGTATATTCTTACCTGTGTTGATTTCGCGACCAGATGGCCTGAAGCAGTGCCTCTGCGTGATATTGAAGCCACTACAGTGGCTGAAGCTTTGTTGGATATATTCTGTCGTGTCGGCATACCAAAGCAGGTATTGTCCGATCGAGGCAGTCAATTTACCTCCGCTATGATGGAGGAATTGTGGAGATTACTCTCAGTTAAAGGGTTGAGGACAACACCTTATCATCCAATGTGTAATGGGTTGTGTGAGAGGTTTAATGGTACTCTCAAGAAAATGTTGAGGAGGATGGCAGTAGAACAACCTAGGGAGTGGTCCAGGTATATCTCGCCACTACTGTTCGCGTATCGCGAAGCACCTCAGGCATCGTTGCAATTTAGTCCATTCGAGTTAGTGTATGGTAAACCTGCTCGAGGACCACTTCAAGTTCTACGTGAACTTTGGGACGATGAGGAATCGGATCCCGTGGTGAAAACCACTTATTCTTATGTAATTGATTTGGCAGAACGATTACAGCAAACCTGCGAGATTGCAAAGCAGGAGTTATCTAAAGCAAAGGAGATTCAGAAGTCCTACTATGATAGGAAAACTAAGCTCCGAACGCTACAGGTAGGGGGGAAGTGTCTCGTTCTGTTACCAACAGCTCATAATAAGTTGTTGGCTCAGTGGAAGGGTCCCTTTGAAGTAGTCAAGAAGGTGAATGACCTTAACTACATAGTTAAAATCAAAGGTGAAGCCAAGCGGTTCCATATTAATATGCTTAAGGAATATTACACCACCCAACAGGGGTGTACTTCCATTGTTACCACATTTGGGGCAGGCTGTTGTAACATCACCTCAGAACAGAGTGAAGTGTTAAGTCTAGTCCGTGGTCATTTTTCCCCAGCAGTAGACATGGTTAGCGCTGCTGTGGTAATTCCCGAGGGTGACGAGGGATATACTCCCCAGACGGCTGAAGCTCGTCAAGGTGAGACAGTGGCTGAGGTCTCCGTTTCGGAGAATTTAAGACCAGACCAGATTGCAAGAGTCAATGCGGTACTGGCAAAATATTCACGTGTGTTCTCTGACAGGCCTGCTGTTGCCAACGTAGCCTGTCATGAGATACAGCTTACGAGCGACACACCAGTGAGGGTGAAACCATATCCTATTCCTGTACGGCTGATTGATACAGTACGTAAGGAAATTAATGACATGGAAGCAGCTGGTATTATTGAAAGGTCGGACTCGTCTTATTCCAGCCCTATTGTTGTGGTTCGGAAGAAGGACGGTGGGGTACGCATTTGTGGGGATTACCGGCGTGTCAACGCTGTCACTAGGGTCGATGCAGAACCCATGTGTGATCAGCAAGAGATTTTTGCTAGGATTAGCAATTCTCAGGTGTTCTCTAAGATGGATTTGGCTAAGGGTTTCTTTCAGATACCACTGGAGAAACGAAGTCGTCTCCTCACGGCTATATCCACGCCAAATGGGCTGTATCATTTCAAGGTACTACCTTTTGGTCTCACTAATTCTCCCGCCGTGTTTAATCGTGTCATGCGTCAAGTATTACATGGCATTAAAGGGGTGGAAGCTTTTGTTGACGATGTTCTCGTGCACTCAACCACGTTTGAGGAGCACATTGTGATATTGCAAGCTGTCTTGCAACGACTGCAGGAATATAACATGACAGTCAAACCATCTAAGTGTGAATTGTTTCAGAAGGAGGTACAATTTTTGGGTCACACTGTAGGTGGGGGACGTTGTGGGTGCCAGAATGACAAGATAAAGAAAATTAAGGATGCGTCACGACCCGTTACAAAGAAACAGGTGCGTTCATTCTTGGGTCTTACAGGTTATTACCGTAAGTTTATCCCAAACTTTTCTGTCATTGCACATCCACTTAGTGAGCTGTTAAGGAAGAACGCTCCTAATAAAATCTCATGGGGGTCGGAGCAAGAAGAAGCATTCGTTTCACTTAAGAATCTTCTTTGCAAGGAACCAATCTTGCAGTTGCCTGACAACCAACGGCCATTTATACTTAGGACTGATGCTTCTCAGTATGGTCTTGGTGCAGTCCTATTCCAGGAGAAGGATGGGGAAATATTCCCTGTTGCATATCACAGTCGTAAACTGAAGTCTACTGAAGAAAATTACAGTACAGTGGAAAAGGAACTTCTGGCAGTAGTAGAAGGTATTAAGAAATACTACTACTATCTGTATGGTGATAATTTTGTGTTAGAAACTGATCATATGCCTCTGGAGAGTTGCGTACATCCAAGAACGCCAACGCACGACTTATGCGCTGGGCCCTCTATCTGCAACAGTTCAACTTCACTGTGCGATACATAAAGGGAAGTGCTAATGTCGGGGCGGACCTTATGTCACGATTGCTTGAAGGAGAGTTAACCGAGTAAATATTCATGCGAAGATCGACCGGCAGAATTATCCTCCGGGTCAAATTGCTCGTTAATTAGTGTTAACCGAGTAAATATTCATGCGAAGATCGACCGGCAGAAGTATCCTCCGGGTCGAATTGCTCGAAATTGTTACCTCTCCGAGCGCAACGAGCACGAGTCTTATGCGACTCAGATCAAGGGGGTTCCTAGAATTGGGGAAAAATCCGATGTTATATGTATTGTATTTTGTGCAACTTATCCAAGACACGGATTCTAGCGGTTTACTCTGATCCATGGCTCGGATAATTTACTAACAATATATTGCCTTCCAGAATTATTGTTGCAGTATTTTGTGTAACCTTATCCAAGACACAGATTCTAGCGGTTTACTCTGATCCAAGGCTCGGATAATTACTAATATATGTATTGCCTTCCAGAGATATTGTTGCATTTCCTACATATTATGTAACAAATACACAATGCATTACATACACCACACTTATATATTGCTTAAATGTGTACAAATTGTACTGAGCAGATATTACCAGGTACATTCATTCTTGTCTCGGAGTTTCTTCCTAAGATTGAAAAGCTAAAGTAACTGTTGGGAGTTTTCCTCTCATTGGCAAAAATGAACACGTAACTGGTGATAGTAATTGACACATACAAGAATAAGTGAAGTGTGGATGAATTGTTATTGTAATAGTTATACATGCAAAGGCGTTGTTACCACTTCACGAATCTATTAAACATTGCATAGAGCAATGTCTCTTTGTGTGGGCGAATGTCACGAGTCAGACATAATACTCGTGACTTAATTTGAATTACAGAGAGTGGAAAATTCCATACTGGTCTCAATATAGAATGTTCTAGAGAAGGTTCTGGAATATTCCATTCATGTGGGTGCAGCTAGTCTTAATCTGCAGGTACTGGATTAGTATCCAAAAATAGACCAGGTAATTAAAAAAGGGTCAGGAAGGCTGGGTTTCAACTGAATTGCCACATCCAGTCCTATAGGTGTTCGCAGGTTAATTACAACTTGTATTAATCATTTATGCTACCAGGGTAACTTATGGTATTGCAAATGATCGTGAAGTGGAGGGAAATCATTGGGAATTATTAGCACGCCATAGGTAAATTGCAATTGCAGGTATAACTAAGGAATGAGAGGGTACAATGTAATCGTAGCCAGTTAGGACAAACGAACACAGATAGGAGGAGGAGTCAGTAGAAATTTTGAACTTCCAGCCTCCAGTCAATTTTGGAAATATAGGTCAGTTGGAACAGGACACTTGAAGGAAGGACACACTCGTTCGTCAGCTTCCCTTACCTAGATCAATCCTCCACGTGTGCAGTGGGGAGTGGTCAACGTAAACGCCGAATTCGTTGTATATTACACGATTCACAAGGCTTTACAGTTGTATACTGACTAGTTGCATTGACGCTGGTTCGGTAAGTGAATTAAGGTGAGGGAGAGCTGGATCTTTGAAGAAAAATTACGAGTGTGTTGTGAGACTCTAAATTATTCCCAAGTGTGAGACATTAAGAAATATTCCAACTCGCGTAACAATTGATAGAATTACTACAAGTGTTAACGTAACCTAGACTATCGTCACGTATACGAACGAGACGTAGCGAGAGCGAGTAGCTAGTTAGCGTGGCGTGAGTGTGTGTGTGTGTGTGAAATTAATTTATTCATGTTGGCATACTGGAGTTGAATAAATATAGAAATTTGCAATTGGTTGTTTAAATGCACCAGTAGATTTGTTATCTATATAAATACATATATATCGGGAAGAACCCTTAACATAAAAATTTATTATGTGCGTGGTGATTGAGGCCTAAACGGGGAATTAATCCCCGACTTTTTTTGTTCTTCGCTGCAGCCAACCAACGAGATCATAAATTAACAGGGCAAGGTAAGTTGTAATTGTCATATTATTATTACATTATCTATCATTCTCACATCACCGTCACACTGAATCCTGTCACGTTCACAAGGGGTGCCGTTCCTCAATTCGCTGTTGTCAGAATGTAGAGTTACAGTATATTTGTGGCTTAAGGGGAAAGTTTTATGTTAGTAAATCTGGAGCAACTGAATCCTACAAACTATTCCAAGCAACAGAACACCATTATTTTTGTTAACTTGGACATGTTTCCTGGCATACTTTGGAGGAATCGAGGCACTCCAATGTACAGTTGGACACATGAATGGGTGGTACAGCCCAAGTGAAAGATGGTCAATTTCTGCCAATATTAAGTTCCTTAGTGCCAAATAGGAGACATCAGGGGCAGAAGTCAGTATTGAGGATGGTAATATAAAGCAAGTACCTGATAATAGACACTGGTTACTCAAATGGGACAAGTATCTTTCACTTGGGCTGTACCACCCATTCATGTGTCCAACTGTACAGCTCCGAACTGAATTACCTGGTACAGTCAATGCCTGTTTATCTAGGGTTGAGAATTCGAGTATGTTGTGGTTAGGGTTGTATTTGTGTGTGTATCTGTAGTAGTAGTAATAGTTGTGGGTGTAGTGATTTTGGCGTGTGTAGTGATTGTGTGAGTAGTTGAAGTGATTATGAGCGTAATGGTTTTAGTGGTAGTGGTTGTAGTGGACTTACGGCAATAGACATTTCTGGGTGAGCCGGACGTGGTAGTAGTTGGAGTAGGTGGCTGATTGGTTGGGGGAACAGTGGTTGGGGGTACAGTGGTTGGAGGTACTGTGGTTGGAGGTACAGTGGTTGGAGGTACAGTGGTTGGAGGTACAGTGGTTGGAGGTACTGTGGTTGGAGGTACAGTGGTTGGAGGTACAGTGGTTGGAGGTACAGTGGTTGGAGGTACAGTGGTTGGAGGTACAGTGGTTGGAGGTACAGTGGTTGGAGGTACAGTGGTTGGAGGTACAGTGGTTGGAGGTACAGTGGTTGGAGGTACAGTGGTTGGGGGTACAGTGGTTGGAGGTACAGTGGTTGGAGGTACAGTGGTTGGAGGTACAGTGGTTGGAGGTACAGTGGTTGGAGGTACAGTGGTTGGAGTTACAGTGGTTGGAGGTACAGTGGTTGGGGGTACAGTGGTTGGAGGTACAGTGGTTGGAGGTACTGTGGTTGGAGGTACTGTGGTTGGAGGTACAGTGGTTGGGGGTGTGTGTGTTGGTTTAGGGTTTGTGTGTTTGTGAGATTGTGTGTACCTTATTCACATATATTAATAAATTTATCTATATATTAATAAATTTATCTATATATTAATAAATTTATCTATATATTAATAAATTTATCTATATATTAATTCCTTTTTCTCTTCCCACCACCAGGCCATTTACATATTCACATATTAATGAATTTATCTATTCATCTATTTATTTATTTATCTACAGTATATATATTAATTCCTCTTTCTCTCCCCACTTACTTATTTACATATTAATGAATTTATTTATATATTTATTTATAGGAAGGAAGACCACAATACCTTTTGCCTCAGTCTAGTAGGCCTCCCCTTCTCTGCTTCATTATCACTCAATTCTTCACTAATAGTAGGGTAGTATTCCCTGTCATTGTCACTCGTACATTTCCTCTACCTCAAGTATATCTTCATCATCAATGTCGTCACGAAAATGTCTCACATTTGATAAAGCACTGGTGTTCACAGGAGTCTCTATTTCTGTTGTTGTTGTTAGCACCTTCTTTCCCTTCCCTTTTCCTTTCCCTTTTCCCTTCCCTTTTCCTTTTCCCTTCCCTTTTCCTTTTCCTTTCCCTTTTCCTTTCCCTTTTCCCTTTTCCTTTTCCTTTCTCTTTTCCCTTCCCTTTTCCTTTTCCTTTCCCTTTTCCTTTCCCTTTTCCTTTCCCTTTTCCTTTCCCCTTTCCCTTTTCCCTTCCCTTTCCCTTTTCCCTTCCCTTCCCCTTCCCCTTCCCTTTTCCTTTCCCTTTCCCTTCCCTTTTCTTTTCTCTTTCCCTTTTCCCTTCACTTTCCCTTTTCCTTTTCCTATGCTTTTTTCCTTTTCCTTCCATTTTTTTCTTTGTATTCACTTTAGTCTTTGATTACACTTTTGTCTTTCAGCTTTTATATTATATTATATTAGATACAACCTGTAAATAAAAGAAAGTAAGGAAAAACATAAAAGAAATAAGCATAAATAAGGGAAAACACACAACAACAAAATAATAATAATACTTGAATATGTGACCTAACCTAACCTAACCTAACACAAAATATAAGAAACATATAAAAAAAAACATTCATACACATCCATAAACCAAAAATCGTAACTGTAGAATAATAATAAAAAAAAAAAAAAAAAAAAAAAAAAAACGCATTTTCCTTAATACTCGATCTGGCAGGCTATTCGAAACATACATATTTTGGATTGGGAGTGTACAGTGGGCGGCAAAAGTCATCAACAACTGTAGTGATTCTAGTGGTGAATAAGAAGACAAACAGCTAGGAGACTTATTATTGTGGTTTACTGGGTCACCTCCTCCCAAACAGGAAACACTACCGCTGGAGTCTCCAACATAAATTATACAGTAGACTGGAAGCTCCAACTCACACCAGGGCTCCTCTCCGTCAAAAAAAAAAAAAAAAAAAAAAAAAAAAAAAAAAAAAAAAAAAAAAAAAAAAAAAAAAAAAAAAAAAAGGATCAGACACTTAAGGGGGTGCGGGAGTAGGGGGACAGGCTTGGGGGGGGAGGGTGCGGGAATAGGGGGACAGGCTTGGGGAGGGGGGGGGTAGAAAGTCTGTCCCCTATTCCTGCACCCCCTTAACCCCCCCCCCAAGCCTGTCCCCCTATTCCCGCACCCCCCCAAGCCTGTCCCCCTATTCCCGCACCCCCTTAAGAAAAAAAAACAAAAAAACTGAGGGGAGTGTTGCCAGGTCTGCTTGACGAAATTTCCCCAACTTCAACATGAGATTTTCCCTTTTTACCTCAATAATTCCCTGTTTACTCTTTATGGTATTTCTTCGTCTGGTAGAAATTTCCCTGTTTACTCTTTATGGTATTTCTTCGTCTGGTAGAAATCTTGATATAATTTCCCTGTGTGGATGTCAAAATTCCCTAAAACAGAGAAATTTCCCTACATCTGGCAACACTGAAGTCTGAGGGGGGAAGATAATCAACCAGTGTTACCAATTTTGTGGGTGGGTAGATGTCGGGCACAAGTGGTCAATGGGTACCGAGGACTGTTTGATATGGTAACACTGGTTGAAGTGGCAATGGGTACCGAGGACTGTTTGATATGGTAACACTGGTTGGTATAAAGCGGTGCGGCCAGCTGCTTCGAACTGTGAACACGTGGTGGATTCGTTGCTTCAGTCAGCTGCCTCACTCATGATAGTATGGGTATAATAAATGTTTCGAAATTTCGGACGCTTCTGTGTTGGTCATTCATCATCGACATCTTATACAACTACTTGCGCAACAAAACCTACAGATATATACCCTCTTTGTATGAATCGTAAGGTCCCCTAGGCTACTTCTTTTCCTTGTAACTCCTTGTAACATCATCTTATATATAATTATGATGGTCTGAACACATAGGCCATACTGCTGCTGCTATCCTTCCTATGTCGTAATCGTCCATCCTTCCGTTAGGCCACTCACTCACTGACTACTACACCAGTGACCAATCTGACACTTAGTCGTATCTCTGAGTTGCTTTAATGCACACTGTAAGGCGAGTGCTGCATCTTGTGTTGTGTTTTACAGTGAATTCTTTCTTTTTTATTTTATTTTTTATTTTTATTTTAATTAACTGTCCTTCACTTGTTTTGCCTTTTGCCCCATCTACTAGTGTTTACGTTTTCTTTAAAGTTTTTTTTATTCCCCTTAAATAGAAAAGTTAAAATAAAACAGTACAATAGAACAGTTAAAATAGAACAGTGAATACAGATAGAACAATTAAAATAGAACAGAAAATATTGATAGAACAGTTAAAATAGAACAGTGAATATTGATAGAACAGTTAAAATAGAACAGTAAATATAGATAGAACAATTAAAATAGAACAGTGAATATAGATAGAACAATTAAAATAGAACAGTGAATATAGATAGAACAATTAAAATAGAACAGGAAATATTGATAGAACAATTAAAATAGAACAGTGAATACAGATAGAACAATTAAAATAGAACAGGAAAAATATTGTCTGTGTATCTAGGGCAACTAATTCCCTCAAACTATTCCAGGCAATTAGTAGGCTACAATTATTTTAGTCCATCTGCTTGTCAAGTTTTCCTGCTGATATATATAGTTTGGAGGAATTAAGGTGCTCTAATGTACAGCCATAATTAAATAACCACCCACACTTTAATTCCTTCCATCGTGCAAAAATAAATCAGCAGTATCATATCAAACTATAATCATACAACGACACCTTACGTCAACTCAACAACCCCCTCAATTTTCATTATGAGGTGGTGCAAAATCATACACGTGTTGTTCTTTATTACCAAGATATTTACGACGATGAAAGGAAAGTGTTGGTGGATATTATTATTATTATTATTATTATTATTATTATTATTATTATTATTATTATTATTATTATTATTATTATTATGAGGTGGTGCAAAATCATACACGTGTTGTTCATTATTACCAAGATATTTACTACGATGGAAGGACAGTGTTGGTGGATATTATTATTATTATTATTATTATGAGGTGCTGCAAAATCATACACGTGTTGTTCATTATTACCAAGATATTTAATACGATGGAAGGACAGTGTTGGTGGATATTATTATTATTATTATTATTATGAGGTGGTGCAAAATCATACACGTGTTGTTCATTATTACCAAGATATTTACTACGATATGGAAGGAAAGTGTTGGTGGATATTATTATTATTATTATTATTGTGAGGTGCTGCAAAATCATACACGTATTGTTCTTTATTACCAAGATATTTACTACGATGGAAGGAAAGTATTGGTGGATATTATCATTATTATTATGAGGTGGTGCAAAATCATACACGTGTTGTTCATTATTACCAAGATAATTATTTACTACGATGAAAGGAAAGTGTTGGTGGATATTATTATTATTATTATTATTATTATGAGGTGCTGCAAAATCATACACGTGTTGTTCGTTATTACAAAGATATTTACTACGATGGAAGGAAAGTATTGGTGGATATTATTATTATGAGGTGCTGCAAAATCATACACGTGTTGTTCATTATTACCAAGATATTTACTACGATGGAAGGAAAGTGTCGGTGGTGGGTATTTACTTGTGGCTGAACCAAAACGTATTTAGTACCCCTTTAATTAAGTGATTTTCCCTCCCAATCAAGGTAAAGAAAACTGATGCTGCTGCTGGAGAATACGTGGTGATGATGGAAGCAATGTTGGTGGTGGTGGTGATGATATGTTGGATCTCAGTTTACTCCAGGGGGTTTGCTGCAAGGGACACTGGTAAGAGAGAGAGAGAGAGAGAGAGAGAGAGAGAGAGAGAGAGAGAGAGAGACTGACTGTGTGTGTGTGTAAGAGAGAGAGAGAGAGAGAGTGAGAGAGACTGTGTGTGTGTGTGTATAAGAGAGAGAGAGAGAGAGACTGTGTGTGTGTGTGTAAGATAGATATAAAGAGAGAGAGAGACTGTGTGTGTGTAAGATAGATATAAAGAGAGAGAGAGACTGTGTGTGTGTAAGATAGATATAAAGAGAGAGAGAGACTGTGTGTGTGTGTATGTAAGATAGATATAAAGAGAGAGAGAGAGAGAGACTGTGTGTGTGTGTGTGTGTGTGTGTAAGATAGATATAAAGAGAGAGAGAGAGAATGAGCAATGAAAGATGTGACATACTTTAGACCGATTGAAGAGAGAATACATAACATGCAGAGAGAGAGAGAGAGAGAGAGAGAGAGAGAGAGAGAGAGAGATATGACTGCCCTACGCTTGGGAAATCCTGTTATACGAGGAAGACGGAGATAGAAAGGATGGACAGCAAGGACCAAGAAATTATAAGAAAGGAGAAATATTTGAAGAATTGAAAGGGAGAGACAGACAGACAGGAATAATGAATGAGTGGCCTTACAAAACATTATTATTATTATTATTATTATTATTGTTATTGTTATTGTTATTGTTATTGTTATTGTTATTATTATTGTTATTATTATTGTTGTTATTATTGTTGTTATTATTATTATTATTATTGTTATTGTTATTGTTATTGTTATTATTGTTATTATTGTTATTGTTATTATTATTATTATTATTATTGTTATTATTATTATTATTATTATTATTATTATTTAGGTCGCTAACTATATATATTTTTGTATTTCTTCCATTAGTAAAAAAAAAATTCTAGTTTTAATTATTTTGATAACTCCGCCATTTTTTTTTATTTGTATTTTTTTATTATGGCTTCCCTAAGTAAAAAAAAATTAAATATTTTTTCATTTACTTTGAGAACTCTGACATTTTTTTTTATATTATTATTATTATCATGGCTTCCCTTAGTAAAACATTTGTATATATATTTTTGTCATTTACATTAATAACTCTGCATGCTCTTCTCTTTATTATTTTTTTTCATTTTTTTCATTTTTTTTTTATTTATTTTTTTTATTTTTTATTTTTTTTCATTTTTTATTATTATTTTTTTTTTCACCGTTTCCGTCAGCAGGAGGGAACCACAATACCACACAAAAATTCACCCTCAATCCTGGCGACACACTGTTTACGACACCACTGGAGGAAGATGCTGTGGTGGAGGTATGGGCCATCCTCAATCCACCTACCTACATCTGGCAATATCCTCTACACCTTTTCCTACACACTGAAGAAGTAGATAATATGGACCAGTGTGGGGGTGTTGGTGGGGGTGATGGGGGTCGTAGGGGTGGTGTTGTTGGTAGGGGTGATGGTGTTGGTGGGGGTGTTGGTGGTGGTGGTGATGTTGGTGGTGGGGGTGTTGGTGGTGATGGTGGTGTTGGGGGTGGTGGTGGTGGTGGTGGTGGTGGTGTTGATGGTACCTTATCGACCATCATTAACAAGAGTCGAGACCATAAACCATCACGTAGCATCACCAGTGAGTGTGTTGTGAGGGCCCAACTCTCCTACGACATGTACGAAGGGGTAGAGAGGTTGATGACGTGTTGTTGTGCCAGTGGTGAGGAGTGGCATCATGGTCACACCCAAGATGGAACTACTACTCTTCTCAATAATAAGTTGGAAGTGGTGCAATCATTGAAGTTTCAGGTGAGGATTTTTTTGGTTGGTTGTTGGTTGTTGCTTCAAGTGTTATAAAGAGCTTTTCCTCCTTTCCTTCAAATTCCTTCATAATATTAATAATAATAATAGTAATAATAATAATAGTAATAATAGTAATAATAGTAATAATAATAATAATAGTAATAATAATAGTAATAATAATAGTAATAGTAATAATAATAGTAATAGTAATAATAATAATAATAGTGATGATAATAATAATAATAGTAATAATAATAATAATAGTGATGATAATAATAGTAATAGTAATAATAATAATAATATCATGTATATACAGTATAAATAATGATGACTGTTTTTTTTTTTTTTCTTTTTTTGGTCAGATGGACTACCAGACAGTGAACATAACAGACATGGACACCAACGAGAGCAAGGGTTGTCCTCACCACCACCAAAACAACAACAACAACAACCAAAACAACAACAACAACAACAACAATAGCAGAGATGATGATGTTGTTGTTGTCTCCTCGTCTGGTCCAAGGAGGGGTCGATGGTGTTTGGGTGTGTCTGTTATGTGTGACCCTGTTGTGACCACCTGTGGTAATGTGACTGTCTTCCTGCACGGTTAGTATGTGTGTGTGTTTTTTTTTTTTTTTTTTTTTTTTTTTTCTGCAGGGTCTGTATATATGTGTGTGTGTGTGTTTTTTTTTTTTTTTTTTTTTTTTTCCTGCAGGGGGATTGGCGAACAGAAAGCAGATATTTTTTGTAAGGGTAAAATAACATTGAAGTTCACCCATGGTCAACTCCAATTGGAAATATGTGTACAAAAGAGAAGGGCATCAATGAAACTGAATAATTCATGAAAAGTTTGGAGGTAGTGGAAATTAATTGTAGTTTATCTCACCCACTATCCCCCGTGCCCCAGCTTGTTGTAAAAGGACACTAATAAAAGGGGCTTTCACTTCTCCAACTGTCCATTTTCTTTTCTTTTTTATCTGCGTAACTAAAATAATCTTACTGTATGTGAATAGCATGTACACTCGTGATACATAATTTCTGACCAGAGTGTGGGGGAGCAGAAAGCTTCGAATCGCCTGGTATTGCTCATTTCCCCACCCAGTGCACATAATTATAGAGGCTGAGTTCGAATCCAGGGTATGTGTGTGTGTGTGTGTGTGTGTGTGTGTGTGTGTGTGTGTGTGGTGCCTGCGATTCGTCTCTGGTCAGGGATTACTTATCACGACTATACTGTGTTACCAAATTGTATATTAATGTATCCCTGTAACTATTGTTTTTCTCTATTTGCAGAAGTTTCACAGAGAAGAACACATTCTGTGGCCCATAGAAGGAAGAGGGTTGGCAAGAGGAGTTTGTTGTTTGGAGTGCCATGGGTCAAAGTAGAATGGCTCCAGTTGGCATTGGGCGGGACTGTAACATTGTCTGTGACTGTCCTTGTGTCTCTCATCTCGTACATAAACTTACTGAGACTTCATCATCAACACTGAAATCCAACAGGAAACAATCGATCGAGAGACTCACTGACATAGACGGGTTTTTTTCTGTTACACAAGAGACCAGGTAGTAGTGTCACAAGCCCTTCCATCTTATGTATGTTAAGACAGTTAACTTTTTCATTAAAATATTTATCCTATAATATATGATAAGGCACCCAGTTAATAATTATATATCTTTTTTATACCAATGTTTTCCATAGTACGAATAACTTGGAGGCGATTCACTATATTCACTAAAAAAAAAAAAAAAAAAAAAAAAAAAAATATTACAGTCCACTATCAACAAAGAACACACATTTTTTTCTTTGTTCCCAGATACAATATGCAAAAAAGTTTTCTAATATACGAGTACTTTAGCATACAATTCTATTCTATGCTGTATATAATGGCGGTCTGTATAGTTATAAGTAAGATAATGAGTGGGATGAAGATGGTTAAGATAATGAGTAAGATGAAGATGGTTAAGATAATGAGTAAGGTGAAGATGGTTAAGATAATGAGTAAGATGCTATATTAGAATGATTACATACACGATGGGTAAGATGTTAATTAAAGTAGATGATGATGATGAATTACAGCCGAAGAACACATACAGTCGTGGTCAAAAATAATCATCCATATAGGGGTAACTCACGTAAGAGTTTGACAGCTTCCCTCTGTTCCATAGCTGATAAACTTTCCAATAAATAGGTTAAGTACCATCTTTTAATTTAATACAAGCACCTAGACACTACTTAAAACAATAATATCATATGTGAACGTGAAAACATTAGACAGTAAATTGTTTGAGATACCCATTTGTGGATGATTATTATTGACCGCGACTGTACATAGGCTACGTACAGTCGGCCTCAGCATTGGTTATAAGGGATCTTTATTCTGTACATAATAATTATATATGAATTGTTCTGCAGACTGATTCAAGTATTAAGGGGATAATTAATTCTTTTTAGGTACATACATTGGAGTGCCTTGATTCTTCCAAAGTATGCTAGGAAACAGTAGGACCAGCAGAAGAGCAAAAATAATGGTGTTCTGTTGCTTGGAATAGCTTGGAGGATTCAGTTGCTCCAGATTTACCAACACAAAATTTTACCCTTAAATGTAGCCCACTCAATTTTTTTTTTTTTTTTTTTTTTTTTTTTTTTTACGAACTCTTGATTACAAAGTGGTGTATACGAATTGCTGAGGCTGACTGTACATCCACAATCAAATAGGCTATCCACCGACACTTTGCTTCCATCGTGCAAATAAATCAATGTAGTATCATATAAAAATATAATCATACAACAACACCTTATGTCAACTCAACCCCCTCAATTATTATTATTATGAGGTGGTGCAAATTCATATACGTGTTCTTTATTACCAAGATATTTACTACGATGGAAGGAAAGTGTCAGTGGTTATTTGATTGTGGCTGTACATACATATATAAATACATACATACATACAGTCGTGGTCAATAATAATCATCCACATATGGGTATCTCAAACAATTTACTGTCTAATGTTTTTACGTCCACATATGATATTATTGTTTTAAGTAGTGCGTAGCTGCTTGTATTAAATTAAAAGATGATAGTTAACCTACTTATTGGAAAGTTTCTTATCTAAGGAACAGCAGAGGGAAGCTGTCAAACTCTTACGTGAGTTACCCCTATATGGATGATTATATTTGACCGCGACTGTACATATATCACTCTGAGCGGAGATGGAGAGGGAGGGAGAGAGAGGAAGAAGCTTAATGTGGTGTGGAACGTTTGGTGTGAACTATTGTAACACAGGAAATGGAGAGAGAGAGTGTGTGTTTGTTAGTTAGTTACAGAGAAATAGTAAAACCTGGAAAGGTTGAACACACACACAAAGAGAGGGGGGGAATAGAGAAGAGGGAGAGAGAGATTTTGAAAGATAGAACAGAGAGAGAGAGAGAGAAGGGGGGAATAGAGAAGAGGGAGAGAGAGATTTTGAATGAATTAATGGGAAAAGTTGAACAGAGAGAGAGAGAAAAACAAAAAAATCTTAAAAGAAATATAAGAAAAAGTTGAATATATACACACACAACCAGAGAGAGAGAGTGTAAATAGGATATGAGAGCCAGAAATAAAATGATCTAATAACGGAAGCTAAAAGACTACTTGTGTTGTTTATGTAAATGATTTATTGAATGTCTTCCTTCCCCTATTCGGTGACCATTCATACGAGTACAAAAAGAACAAGAACATAATTTTATAAACTTCAAAAGGCCTGTTAATGGGGGTAATTCCCTTTTGGTACATTGGAGTGCCTTCATTCCTCCAAAGTATGCCAGGAAATAAGACCAACAAGTTAACAAAAATAATGGTGTTCTGTTGCTTGGAATAGTTTGGAGGATTCATGCATTTGCTCCAGATTTACCAACACCAAACTTCCCCCTTAATTGGCTCAGTTTTCAGCAGCTCCATGCACCCTTTATTATTATAACTAGCCACTCCCTTTCACTTCAACTGTGTCCCCCATTTCCTTCGTACTTGCTTTCCCTCCCTAGCTCTTATTAATTTTTCCCTTGTCCTACAGGGCCCTCCAGGCCTAGTGCGGTCTTCTTTCAGCATCAGATCAAATGTTTTTACAAATATTTTACTATTATTGTTGATTGTGCTGTGTTTTCAGTCATCACGTGGGTCATATACTTTAGACTAGGGCTAGGCCTACAGAGGCTGTACAGGAATTTTTTCTCCAGTTAATTGATTTAGCTCATGCTACTGCAGATGCTTTGTTTAATGCCATTAGTATATTATTTGAAAAACATCACATTCCATTTGAAAATATGATTGGTTTTGCAGGCGACAATGCAGCTGTTATGAAAGGTAATCTTGATGGACTAAAATCAAAACTCAAGCAGGTCTCACCTAATCTATTTGTTCTTGGCTGTGTGTGTCATTCTTTGTACCTCTGTTGTTCGTCAGCTTGTTTGAAGCTGCCTAAAGTTGTGAAAGACATACAGAGTGATGGATGTCGCCCATGTCGGCATGCCAGATGAAGTTAGAGTCGGGCAAATATCAGTTAACTGATATCAGGCCAATTATTGATGGAATCGAACTCTCAGTATATTGTCCTATCTAGTTTTGCATCATGGCATATGTATATTGGTTATTCCTACTTTACTCCACATATGCACTGTTGAACTAGATTTTCTTCCCAAGATCATGATATATCATAACCAGATAACATATAGGCTACTGCAGCTAGCATATATATGTACAAAATTAAATGAAATTTTTATATCTATTGTCCATATACGTAAAAAGTATGCAATATTTATAAGCTACTGTAAATATATTATAGCAGATATCCATATTAAAAGAATGCTCAAAACATTATTGGTTTCGGATCCGTTGTGAAGATGGGATGGTCTGAGTGACAGTGGTCGCTTTGTTGTGTTTCTTTCCAGCGTAATGACGACGTATCCGTAACCCAATGTTGCCAGGTGCAGGGAAAATTCTACGTTTTAGGGAATTTTGAAGTCTACACAGGGAAATTATATACAGAATCTTCATGAGTAAACAGGAAAATTTCTGCTATAGATCAAATACCAAAAAGACCGTCAATGTTCAAGAGTAAACAGGAAATTATTGTGGTAAAAAGGAAAATTCTAAAGGTGACATTAGGGAAATTTCGTCAAGCAGACCTGGCAACACTATCCATTACACCCAGTGATGCCAAGTATGGGGAATAGACCCTAGACATGGGAAATTAGAACAAACAATGGGGAAATTACATAAAGATTGTTCAAGAGTAAATGGGAAAATTTCTAAAGAAGATTGTAAATGTGCGACTATAAAAACAAAATATCTTCATGAGTAAACAGGGAATATTTGAGGTAAAAAGGGAAATTCTGATGTTGAAGTTGGGGTAAATTCGTCAAGCAGACCTGGCAACACTGATTACACCTTGCTAACTTTACCCTGTCGTGATTGTCATTCATTATTTATTACGGTAAATATTGAAAGAATTACCGTTATTGCGTACGGGTTTCCTACCTTCATTACCCACTTATTATTTAGACCATTCTAAGACTATTTTCTTCTATTTATTACTAGCCATGATATCTTCAAAGTGGACAAAAGCCAGAAAAGCCAAGAAAATGTGTTCCAACTCCACATATATATACAAAAAAAAAAAAAAATGACTGGAGACTGCCACACCACAAAAAAAAAAGGTAAATATTGAAAGAATTGCCGTTATCTCGTAACTTACGGTTTTTCTACCTTCATTACCCACTTATTTAGACCATTCTAAGACTATTTTCTTCTATGGCATTTTCTCCACAAATGCCCCATTTCCAAGATAGGGCATATTCAAATGGGGCATTTTGAAATTACCCTGACCTTACCTGACCTGACCTAACCTAACCTAGACCGCATCAGACTACCGGGACCTAACCTGGGCAAACTACCGGAACCTAACCTGGGCAAACTACCCGGAAATAATCGTTATAAAGTACAATAAATGACTTGGGCAAAATACTGGGACTCAGCCGGATCTGGCAACACTGCTGCAAAACGGTAATTCTTTCAATAAATACCCTATTTTCTTCTATTTATTACTAGCCATGATATCTTCAAAGTGGACATTAGCCAGAAAAGCCAAGAAAATGTGTTCCAACTCCACATATATATACAAAAAAAAAAAAAAGATTGGAGACTGCCACACCACAAAAATAGGTAAATATTGAAAGAATTACCGTTATCTCGTAACTTACGGTTTTTCTACCTTCATTACCCACTGATTTAGACCATTCTAAGACACTTCGGTATTATAGAATAACTGTGTTTTTGGCTAGGGCCGCGCAGTGTTACCACATCCGGCTAGGTCCCAGGAGTTTGCCCCGGTCACTTTATGATAGTTTACACCGGTTATATCCCGGTAGTTTGCCCAGGTTAGGTCCCGGTAGTTTGCTGTGGTCTAGGTTGGGTTGGGTCAGGTCAGGTTAGGTCAGACTAATTTCCAAATTATGTTTGTAAAACGGGGCATCTCTGAGAGAAACACGATAGATGTAAAGTGTGTTATAATGATCCAAAATAGTGGGTAATTATACTAAAATATACAATATAGTGAACCCAGTTCTTCTGTAAATTTACCCACTTTTCATTTATGGTGTTTCTCTCGAGATATGCCCCGTTTTCACCCCCAATACAAACATGGGGGACCCGTGGAAAAGTGGGGTTATGGGTGAGGGATGGTTAATTTGAAAATTAGTCTGACCTAACCTAACCTAGACCACAGCAGACTACCGGGACCTAACCTGGGCAAACTACCAGGATATAACAGGTGTAAACTATCATAAAGTGACCAGGGCAAATTCCCGGGACCTAGCCGGATGTGGTAACACTGCGCGGCCCTAGCCAATAGTTTAAGGAGTAGCCTGTCTCCCCACTCGAAAGCCGTGTTATCCAACCCCCTCCCCCCCCATGATTGCATGGCTCTTTAAGAACGTGGATTATCACTATAAACAACGGAAATAATGGTAGGAAGTGTATTATAAAGGCAGAACCATAGTGAAATGTATGTTTTCACCCACCCCATAACCCAGCATTCCCAAGGGCCCCCCATGTTTGTATTGGGGGTGAAAACGGGGCATATCTCCGAGAGAAACACCATAGATGAAAAGTGTTTTAGAATGGTCCAAAATAGTGGGTAATTATACTAAAATATACAATTTAGTGAACTCAGTACTTCTGTACTAATACCGATTTTGGTAAACATTGAAAGAATTACCGTTATTGCGTACGGTTTTTCTACCTTCATTTCCCACTTATTTAGACAATTCTAAGACTTTTCTTCAATGGCATTTTCTCTGCAAATGCCTCATTTCCAAGATGGGGCATTTTGAAATTAGAATGACCTTACCTGACCTGACCTAACCTAACCTAGACCACAGCAAACTACCGGGAAATAACCGTGGTAAAGTACAGGAAATGACCGGGGCAAAATACTGGGACCTAGCCGGATCTGGCAACACTGCTACGAAACGGTAATTCTTTCAATAAATACCCCGATTTTTGTATCTAGGAATGGTGCTGACACATCTCTACAAATTCTTGAGGCAAAGAGAATTTACAGTCAAAGGCGAAAGGTGTTGCTATTTCACATCAAAACTGTACTTTCCGACAATGCCAATTCACGACTAATACCTCACGAAAATTAGTAGAAAATATTGTAATAATTATATAACTTTTGTGGTGCAATATTATTTTAAGTTCATTAGTTACATATGTAAAAATTATCCAAATTGGAAAATAAATAATAGCTAATAGAGTCCTGGCAAAACTTTAAAGGCAATTAGGTTACTCAAAGCATTATATAGTTTTTTATATTATATTCATAAAAAATCCAAAATTTAATATATTTACATAAAACCTGGTGTGTGTATTGATAATGATGAAACAATAAATGTGGAGACGATTTTCTAAAAAAAAAAAAAAGCATATAGAATGAAAAAACACGCATAAATCGTGTGATATTATGTCATGCAGCCTTGACAGTTCATGACATAAAGTGATTAAAAAAACTCTATACATCTAATTTGATAATATATACATATGTACAGTCATGAGCACTAATAAGTATTCATATGTGCTTCAGATACCTAGAGACGGTAAATAAATGCACAATAAGAACTCAATTGGATTTACTTCATTGGTAAATTGGACTGTTCAAAGCTTCAATCAAAGCTGTGTACTTATTTGTGCTCGTGACTGTACAGTACATGATCATCATGTTTCATAATAACAAATATTAAGTTCGTTATGGCCTTTTTAATAAAATTCATGCATGACGTCATGTGTGCAAAACATTTACTTGTATTCACAGTGTAGGAAATCATATTCTAAACAAATCCTAAAAATTTCACCTCTTAAATACAAATAATGTTCATAATATTTATTAATTTTTTTCTTTCCGACCTCAGTACCGCCTAAACTGAACCTGTGTTAAATCTAATTACAGTATCTTATATTGTATTTCAGGATGGAACTTGAGCATTGAGTGTGAAGAATTAAGGTGATGGTGTTACAAACTGACCACATGTAACATCAGTCAGCTTGCCCAGTTTCCTTAATGCAGTTATTGTTGCTGAAGAGTTGGTGAGTTTTTTTTTAAATCATATATAGAACCCTGTATCTGTGGTGTTAACGATGGTGTTGGTACCGGTACGATGGCTTTGTAGTGTGTCTATGGAGTCATCGTATATGTACTACACTATCATATGCAAGAATATCCTTGGTATTAACAATACTGGTAAGTTGTTGTACAATGCACAACCACCAACAAAAGTACTGTACCTAAAACTAGCAGTTGACACCTTGTGAGGTACACATATTGACAATGTTGGAGTGATCAATGTAATAATGGAGGTGACTGTAATTTAAACTTAACTCACTCGTGAATTGAAGCACCAGAAAAGTTCAGTAGTCCTACTGTAATTTGCTAGCTGGATATTTTAACCTTTTTTAGTTAAAACATTTCTTCAATGATTATCTTGTATACACTTCCTTATCCTTTAAGAAAATCTCAATGAGGCAGCAGCACTTTTGTTGCAAGTGTATAGAACATATTATATTTGAACCTTTACTTCAGTCATTCTCATGTGTTGCATTTTTTCTCGAGCAAACATTTCAATGTAGATTCTTTCACCATGTAGTTCAGATATCAGAATCATAACATTCAGTTCTGAATACAGCAAAATAAGTTTTTTTTTTTTTGCTGACAAATTAACATAAACTGTTTAATGGACTTGTGAGGTGGACTGGGACAATATACTAATTACTAGTAAAATTAGAGGATGATAAAGTCCGGATATGTTTATATGGATAAGAAAATGGTGTATCACCTGTCATGCCAGTATAGTGCTGATAGATAATTCTTTTTATGTTCATGTAGCCTATAAATTCAAAGTGTACTGAACAACATTCCCTCGATATAAGATTATTAAAATTAGCACTATCCTTTTAACACAGACTTTGTAAATTACTTAGTATGTATAGTAATGAATATCATAAGTCTGGGAAAACATTTGGTGTTCTTCAATGAGGGACTGAGTTCAAAATGAAGTGGTGGGTACAAGCATTTATTGATTGTAATTCGAGGGTCTACAGTATTTCAAGTGCCAAAAGTAATGGAGAGAATAGCATTTGTCTGTGCACAACTTTGGAGAGAGTAGATGAAAGAGAGAGGAATTTTTTGACAAAAGAGTGAATTGTAGTTAAATGTCACGCTTACATCTGCTTTGGTTCCGTTACAGGTTGTGTAGTGAAGTTATGAAGACACACTACATTGGAACCTCATCACAGTTGCTACAGTGTCCAGTTGGTAGTTGGTGAGTGAGATGATATTTATGAGGACATCAGACATAACAACACTTTCATACCTTGGCCTTCATTTGTCACAGTAGTGTTGAATTATTTTTTCATAGAAGTAATGTAACGGTGCTCGACTCATAATTGGTTTGATTAGTTAATTTTTTAAGTGTTGTTATTGTATATTGTGGAGTTATTGTTGAGTATTTGTGTTTGGTTGCATTTCTTTTACACTCAATGCCTTCGTCTCTATTTACAATCAATAGTTGCAGTATGGAAAAAATTTAATGTACAAGCTTTTTTAAATCTGCATTTCATAAAAAAAAAAAAAATTGTTTTCAAGGACATAATTATAAGTTTGTAATATAGATATCTTTCTGGAATTCATAAGCACACCCTGCATCCCTTGAATTTGAAGCTACTTACTGTTTATACAGTATTTAACAAGTTGTTGTTGTTGAAGTACCTCATGCTGTCTAGCCAAGCAGCCCCGAGCTCCAGGCTTTCCCACAGTGCCTTGAGTCGGCTGTCTGAGGCCTTCCTGCTTATGAAGCCATAGCCGAAGCTGACTGGGGTCTCATGTGGGTGGAGAGGTCTCTGGGCCACTCATCATCCTTGTAATGCATGCTTCTGGCTAGCACAGTGCTAGAGTCTGCGGCTGCAATCCTGCGGCCCAGCGTTCGATCCTTGCTCGGGACACGATAAAAATCTTTCACTGATGCCAGAGGTTACCACCACTGTGAGCAAGGGGTAGGGGGTTTGAGTCAGCTGTCTGAGGTCTTCCTGCTTACGCAGCCATAGCTGAGGCTGACTCGGGTCTCAAGTGGGTGGAGAGGTCTTTGGGCCACTCATCATCCTTGTGATGCGTGCTATAGTTGTGTTTCATACACACAGTGTGTGCTACACTCTGTCCCATTGACTGCCACTCATTGGCGGACCTTTAACCTTTAACTATATATAGATTCATTACAAACAGTGAAATACACACCCATAACAACAGTGGAAAACAAAGTATAAATTTAAGTCAGGTATGTTGTATGCATTCTATAGGTGTAGTCTGGTAACTATTTGATTGCACCTCATATTAAAAATTTTTGTATGAAATATTAATAAAGGTATATAGTATAACTAATACTAACCAAGCATGCATAACACTTATCATTTAATACAGTCCCAATAGATCCCTTTGTAGGGTAACAAATAACCAAATACCCTGACTGACATAATAACATTTGTAATTGGCATATAAAAGTAGAGTAATGCCATATTTTTCCACCTGTTATGGGTGTGTATAATACTCCTTCAGAGCCAGGCCAATCCCTTTCCTCTCTTCAGCTGTCCCTCCTTCCCATTTATTTTTTTAATGCTTGCAGTTCCTCCTCCTCCTCTCTCTCTTATGGGTACAAGGTTTTTCTGGCCTAGTGCAGTCTTTTTTTTTCTGGTATACATCATCATCATCTTCAGGGTCAAAGGTGTACCAAAACTCTTAAAAGTATTGCCCACATCAGTAACTTTATTGATATTCCCTGCTTTAGGAACTTCATACAACCAAATTAATGCCATGTCATTTTTAGTAGGTGTCTTGCATTCTACTCTTCCCTCTAAACACTGCAACAAAACAGATCCCATACTTGTACACTAAAGTGGTCTATTTCCTGGCATAGTTTGCAGGAATTAGTAGCCCTCTAATTCAACCAAAACAAACATTTCCCTTGAGAAAACACTCTTGTTGGCTAATTGGAAGGCTACTTATTCCTCCTTAATTATGCCAGGAAACAAAACACTCTCAATGGTACTATTAGGGCATCTGTTTTGTGCCATAGTTTGGAGGAATCAGACACCTTTCATTCATCCAACAATACAATCTCCCTTTAACCCTTGTGGTGTAGTTAGGATAGTGGGGTACAGTTGCTGCCAGGTATACAGTAAACTCTCATTATGGGTGTGTATTATACTGTGTATATCCATGTACAGTAAACCTTCATTATTCAGTGAGTTTAGTAGTGTGTAATGCACAAAGAGGGTTTACTGTACACAGATTCATTACAAACAATGTAATACACACCCATAATACCAACAGTGGAAAACAAGGCATTACTGTATGTATCCACTCTCCCAGCCAACCCTGACGTGTGGGCACCATTGCAATCACTCTTCAACCTGTGTCGAATAAGTTACTTCAACTAGCAACAGGATGCTGACAAACCTAGAGCCATATGCAATAACATCTGTGGTGTTGACTATGGCTCTGTTGTTTGTCTATAGAGTAATCATACAGGATAGCCTGGTACCGGTACCATGGCTCTGTAGTGTGACTATGGAGTCATCGTATCAGTACCATGTCAATGTCATGGTACTGATTTCTTGTATACAGCTACACATGTTGGGGTTGGATACATACATTTGGCAGCATATGTAATTTCCTAGTCATATTTACTGTACAGTAATGAACCATAACAAGTATCCAGGTCTGCTTGAAATAGGCTGATGGAGTGTTAAACGAGCTCCAACATATATGTCGGATGATTTCAAACTTTCACACACAAGACCTAGATACTTAATATGACTTGTAGATGGTAAGGTTATTTCCCTAATGTAGGTGTCACAGAGTTAAGGGGATAGTATACTTTTGGTACATAAGGAGTGATTTGATTCCTCCAAAATATGCTAAGAAAAAGGGCTAGAATAACAAAAATCATGGTGACCTGTTGCTTGGAATAGTTTGGAGGAATCAGTTGCTCCAGATATACCAACACTGTATTGTCCCCTTAAGGAACAGCCTTTACTAACAATTTTTTGTCAGATGAATGACCCTTTAAATACAATAGAAATACCATAATGCTAACCAAACACTCCTCAATCAGACTATAATTCTACAGTACAAACTCATTTATCTTAAGGAGATTGTCCACTGGAAGGCTACAGATTTCTCCTAACTATGCCGGAAAACAGACACTCTCAATATTATTAATAGGGGATCTGTTTTATGGCACAGTTTAGAGAAATCAGAGATCTTCCAATTTACTAACAAGAGAATCTCCCCATAAGGCTACAGTACAGTAAATGGTAAGAGAAAACCCAGGTACTCTAACTTCCAAAACAGTGTATCATCAAAGAGTTAAAGGATTACATTTTGGAACTTAGGTGTGTTTTGTTCTTACCACATAGGGCTGTATGCAAGAACATTCATGGTGTTGACGATGGTGTGTACCGTTATGATGACTTCATAGACAAATATCAGAGTCATGGTACCTGTAGCATGCCATCTCAACACTAGATGTTCCAGCATAAGATGGAAGGTATTGGTATGACAAATTAACAGACACACTACAGAGCCATCGTACCAGTACTATGTCATCATATGCAAGAATAATAATGGTGTCGACAATGGGGTGATACTGGTTTATCTACGGAGTCATTGTACTGGTACCACGCTATTGTCAACACCATGAATGTTCTTGCATATGATGGCATGGTACCGGTACATTGACTATGTTTGTCCATGGAGTCATTATCCTGGTACCATATCATTGTTAATACCATGGATGTTCTTGCATATAGCACACAGCTTCACTCCAGTACTGTATAGGTTTCCATTTATATTCTTCTCTTCTTCATAGACTTCTCATCAAGTGGGTCTCTCTTCCTCTTGGGGTCGTCATCACTCCTCTTGGCTGACGACTCCCTTGTCTCTCTTCTCAAGGACTTCTGTGGTGTGTCCTCAGCACGGGCCAACATTTGGGTGTTCAAAAAGTCCTGGAACAGTATTGTGTATAGTAATATCTTTAACATCCATGTGCCATATTACCACACTTAAGGCTCTGTAGGGACCGGAGGCTTAGCTACCATGGCCTGGTCAAGAGTAGTACAGTGTTGGTAAATCTGTAGCAATTGATTCTTCCAAACTATTCCAAGCATCAAGTTACCATTATTTTTATTCATCAGAGGTTTTGTTTCCAGGCATACTATGGAGGAATCAAAGCACTCTAAAGTACCAAAAGTGTAATACCTCCTTAATTATGGGATAGGAGGCGAACCCTGTCCCAGTGGTGGTATTCCATCTTCAATTACTGTACTGTACTAATATATCTTTCTGCTTCTATCATTACCTTACACTCTCCTCAACTATTGTTTCAGTGTATTTCAAGGATTAGATACCTGTACAAATTATAGCTAATGATTATACAATTATAATACTAAGTTGAATATGACTTTAATCATAATTATAGTTTGTTACTACAGTAATTATTTGGCCTTAAATATACCGACTTAGCTCACACGTATAATTTAATTAAATAAAGTGACATCATAGTTATGTTTTGTGCAATAAAACCTATCTTTGGAGCATATATTTTCAATTTTCCAATAAGATTATTATAATAAAAAATGCAAAGAAAATGTAGCCAACTCTCAGATGTAAATTTATTTCATGGTATTCTGTATTTCACTTTATTGAATATCATCCAAATAGTAAATAATATGTCCCTTCAATTGCCTTAAAATGCTCCTAAAAATACTCCATTTCTGCAGCTTTGACCCCCCCCAGCTGCAGAGGCTTGATTCACTCGTCCTCCACCCCTTTCACTTCTCAGGTATGGTGGGCCTTCAACACAGAGGCTGCCCAGAGGCCTCCACATGCCTAAATCCAGCCCTGTGCCTAGACACATGAAGGAGCATTAGTTACAGTAAGGGGGAAAGATGGTTGACAGTAACATTCAAGAGTTGATCAGTTGTGTATATGAAAAACTGAAAGTACTGGTTAACTCTTGCATTAGGGTGTGTGTGTATGTACGAGTAAACCAGTTATGTATATGGAAAACTGAAAGTACCTCACCTCAGACCTGACCTAATCAATAACCCAAACCCTAGACAACTCACCTCAATAGACCTGACCTGACCTGATCTAACCTACACAAAAGAGACGACTCACCTTAATATACCTAACCTGACAAGACAACTCACTTTAACAGATCTAACCAAACCTAGCCATACAACTCACCTCAATAGTAGACATAGCATCCTGTTTCATCTGGTGAGCCATGTGGTAAATGTTGTGGTCCCGTGTGTTATATAGTCACTCAACAAAACTATCGGGCCACTTCTCACGTGAAGTATTCCGACACCTCTGATGGCCGCTATAGTGGAAAGCAGCCAGAACAACACGAACTGCAGTGTTTGTTTACTATATAATAGAGCCCCACCAGCCTAATGGTTTATTGATGAACTTTATAAGGTGGTGTTGAGGAATATTACCATTATGACTCACCTCAATTGTAGACACAGCATCCTTCATCATCTGGTGGGCCATATGGTATACGTTGTGGTCCCGTGTGTTGTACATGGTGGCGTTGAGAAACATTAACATTATATCCCGCTGGAACTCTGCCGTCGTGCGGATCAGACCGCTCTCTATGTTACGTTTGATCTTCTGTAGGTCCATTGCTCTATAAAGTATGATAAAGGTACATCATTAACTCTATACAGAGTGTTACACTTGATCTTCTGTATGTCCATTGCTCTACAATGTATAAAGGTACATCATTGATTATGTTACACTCTCTATTTTATGCTTTATCTTCTGTTGGTACATCATTAACGGGGTAGTACAATGTTGGGAGGTAAATCTAGAGCAACTGATTACTTCAAACTATTGTAAGCAACAGGCCACCATTATTTATGTTAATCTGGTCCTGTTTCCTGGCATATTTTGGAGAAATTCTTTTGTCTTGACCACTGAGGATGTGGCCGTGTTCATTGACACTGTCTGGTATTAAACTTCGTTTACCAGTGTGGGTTTTCTTCTTTTCAACTTTATAAACACTGGAATGTAAGTGAAATATCTATCTAATGTCATATTACATAGAAGTTACCATATTGCAAATCTTGCCTCACTTTTAAAAAGGTATTCACTAAAACCACTTGATCAAAGAGTAGATGAAAGTATTTTGAGATGGTATGGGCATGTGGAAAGAATGGATAATACAATATTGGTGAAAAAGGTATACGAGTGATTTTGAGGGATAAGGGAGAAGTATAAGAGCAAAAAGAAAATAAGAATGGATGATAAAACAAATACATAAAACACAAAGAAAAGAAGAGATTCATTTGGAGGAGTGTACATCACTCACTGGTGACTTATCCACATTATTTCCTTTTTACAATGCTTTCATATCACTATGGATGGCTTAAATTAATGCCAATAAGTTACACAATGGGTGAAAATAAAGTTTCAATTTTTCCCATGTTTATGTATTCGCATTAACAAACTCGTATATAACGAAGTTTTTTTTGGTACCGAGTACTCGTTGGATAAGAGACCCCACTGTAGTGTGTACTCCTCTGCCTATATAAGAACAAAGGTAATATTACTATACCTGTATACAACTGAATGGTATCCTGGGGCTTTCTCATCCGTTATGGGACGAAGGAAGAGTGATGCAAACTTGTGTGCAGCAATATCATTCCACAGGATCATGACTGGCTTCTTCCAGGATCTGTATGCCTTCTCACTCTCCGAATCATCTCTGAAATACAATACAATAATGTAAAGAAATCTGGTAGCAGTCCATATACAACATTCCCTCAGTTTGCAATGTTGTTTTGTGTGTGTATTATACGGCTATACTATATATGAACCAGTGTACAGTACAACCTCTTTATTCACTACTGTTATCTATGAATCAGTGTACAGTAAACCATCATTATCCACCACTGGGTTTATGGGTGTGTAATGTACAGTACATAGAGAGTTTACTATACACAAATTCATTACACACCCATAATAACTAACAACAATGGAAAACAAGGCATTAATGTTCTTCCCCTACAGACACAACATGGTAATAATAAAGACAAGAGGTGTTCCTACCCGCAGTGAGTGGACGCTGGAGAATTGGGTGCAGATTCTGAGATGAGGGGAGAGGGACATCCAAAGGGCAGGTCACCACTGGATATCTTACGTTTCCTGCTGCTGGTTGAGCTGCTCTCTTCCTCACTTCCCCAGCCTCTGTAAACATGGTGATCATAACATTAAGGGGAGATTTTTGTTATTGGTAAATTAAAAGGTCTCTGATTTCTTCAAACTATGCCAATGAAACAGATCCCTTGTTAGCACTGTTGAGGGCATCTCTATTCTGGCATGCTTAGGAGGAATCAGTGGCCTTCTAATTTACCAATAAAACAGGTATCACCACATTGTGACATACGGCCATAAACAGGAACATCTGTGGTGTTGATGATGGTGTGGTACCCGTAAGACTCCATAGACAATATAGAGCCATTGTACTCGTACCGTGCCATCGTCAACAACACCTATAATTTTGCATACGGCCCTTATGGGGGAAATAAAGTGTTGGTAAATCTGGAGAAACTGATCCTCCAAACTATTCCAAGCAACAGAACACCAATATTTTTGTTCAACTGGTCTTGTTTCCTGGCATACTTTGAAGGAATCAAGGCACTCCAATGTACCAAAAGTGTATTACCCACTTAAGTCTGAAATAAACCAATTTAAACAATCAAACTAACTTGCTGTCTTCCTTGTCCTGGTCTTCATCAGGGTCCCTGCGGTATGTTTTCTTAATCTTCTTTTCATTATCTACACTGGCCACTGAGTCTTCCGTCATTGTCATGTGTGTGCTGGCCGTGTGTGTGTTGCATGTGTGTGCGCTGCTCGTGTGTGCACTACTGGTTGCGTGTGTGCTAACTGGCAGGTTTTCCTCGGAGGTGTTTTTCTCTCTGGTGTCTTGGGTGAGAGATGAGGACTCACTCACAACTGCTTCATCATGAATGGTGGCGGCCATGATGGTGGCCTCTGGCGTGTTATTATCAATGTCTTCTTTCCGTTTAGTGTTATTATCATCTTGTGTTTCCTTTGGTGTGTTATTATCACTGTCTTCCTTACCCTTTGTAGTATCTTCATCTTGGGTTTCCTCCTCCTGCTCATCATCATCATCATCATCAACACCACCACCTTGTTGTTCACTTTTGTTTACTCCACTCTGTGTTGTTGCTGTTGTTGTTGTTTCCTTACTGACCCTGACATCATCCCCCCCTTCTTCTTCCTTCACACCACCATCACTGCCACCACCACTGACATCATTTCCACCATGACAACAATTGTCCTCGTCCTCAATTTTGATATCATCTATTGCCTTGGTGGTGTGGTGTTGGTCAGTGCTGTTGCTGTGTTGTCTTACTGTCTCCTCCACTTCCAATGTTGCTTTGCTGGCCTTCTGTACACTTGTTGTCTCATCCGACTGCTGTACAAACCAAGGAAATGGTGAGTTAATATCACTCACACACACACACTTTACCTGTTCATATTTGCAGGATTGGGAAATTATAAATCTAGTTCAGTCAAGGTGTATAGTCAATTATAAAAGTACAGTACTGTTGATATGGGTGTGTATTATACCCTATTTTATGAATCATGGACAGTAACCCACTTTATCCATTGGGTTTATATGCTTGTAATGTAGAAAAAAGGTTTACTGTACACGGATTCATTACAAAAGTGTAATACATACCCGTAACACCAGTGGAAAACAAAGCATTACTGTATTGTGATTAATAAGTGATGATGCAAAGAAAAAGAAAAAATATTTAGAGCATATATAAAAAATATTGTGATGAATACATGATGATTAAAATGTACAAAAGAGATACAGAAAACACTTTACTTGAGGATTAAAGACCGTCCTAGATATGGAAGACATTGTAGGATGAGGGAGAATGTGATAGAGAGGTGCGACAGCAAGCACACAGGAAATAGAAGGAAAGGAGGGACTGTTGAAAAAATGCAGGAAGAGGAAAAAGGTGATAGAAAGGTGGGACAGCAAGCACGAAGGAAACAGAAGGAAAGGAGGGACAGTTTAAGAATTGTAGGAAGAGGAAAAAGGTGACAGAAAGGTGGGACAGCAAGCACAAAGGAAATAGAAGGAAAGGAGGGACCGTTGAAAAAAATGCAGGAAGAGGAAAAAGGTGATGGAGAGGTGGGACAGCAAGCACACAGGAAACAGAAGGAAAGGAGAGACAGTTAAAGAATTGTAGGAAGAGGAAAAAGGTGATAGAAAGGTGGGACAGCAAGCACAAAGGAAACGGAAGGAAAGGAGGGACAGTTTAAGAATTGTAGGAAGAGGAAAAAGGTGATAGAAAGGTGGGACAGCAAGCACAAAGGAAACAGAAGGAAAGGAGGGACAGTTTAAGAATTGTAGGAAGTGGAAGGTGTATATAGGAAGATGGGACAGTGTTAAGTATACTTTTGATATATTAGAGTGCCTTGATTCCTCCAAAGTATGCCAGGAACAGGACCAGATTAACAAAAATAATGGTGGCCTGTTGATGCTTGGAATAGTTTGGAGGATTCAGTTGCTCCAGATTTACCACCAAAATACTAACCCCTTTTTAAAATTCATAAAATATCCGTCAAAGTAAACACCAAAAGTAATAAGATTAACAAAATTAGTAATATATACATCAAAACTAACAAAATAAGAGTCAACGCTTACAAAGTGCTGTACCATATTAAATTAAGTATAAAACTAATTGTGTTAAAGTCACGTTTAAGAAAATAACCATCAATAAAATTAAAGTAAACAAAATTAACAAAATAAATATAAATTTCTAAAAAGTAAAAAAATAACAAAGTAAACAAAAAATAATTAAAGTAGACAAAATTAACAAAATAAACATCACTATTAATAAAGTAAAAAAAAGTTACCCCAAAACTTCAATATTAATAAACAAAAATACCAAAGTAAACCCCAAAATTAAGAAATCCTCAAATACCTGTTTTGTTTTGGTGTGGTCGTCACTCTTCTCTTCTGTTGTTGGATCGTGTTGCTTTGTGTCAGTCACGTCGCTTATACTTTCTTCCTTTAGGTCTGGTTTTTCTTCCTCTATATTTTCAGGTTTCTTGAATTCCTCCACCTCTTCCTCCTCTTTAGTTCCTGGTGATAAATATGGTATGGTGATCACTGGTCCATATGCAAGGACATCCGTGGTATTGACGATGGTGTAGCACGATGACACCACAAAACCACTACAGAGCCATCGTACTGATACCACACCATCGTCAAGACCAGGGATATTCCTGTGTACGATGACCCCAAGGACACATTTATTGTATATGTACAGTCAGCCTCAGGAATTCATACACAGAGCATAAGTTAAAAGGGGTCTATATTTTGCACAATACTATAGGGATTTTTCTGCTGATTGATTCAAGTATTAGCCATATAACTTTATTAGAAGAGTTTGGTGTTAGAAAAAAAATGTCCTAAATATTCTAGATATTACGAGCCCTTGGATGTCACAGTGGTGTAAAGTATAGGAATTCCTGGGGCCGACTGTACAAAGATTCATTACAAACAATGCAGTACACACTCATAACACCAGTGGAAAATAAGACATTACTATAGTTGATAATGATAATGATGAGATTTAATTCCTGAAATATTAGATGCAAGGAGGTGACTTAATTATTTGAATTGCCAATGAGGTTACTCTGATTATATTATCAACTTGACAGAATGGGTAAGGGGAACATTTGCCCAGGGAGGCTGATTTTATTCACTGTGAATACTAGCCAATCCCCTAAAGGTAAGAATTAAGATTGTTGTAGGATCTGGTCACTTTCTAGTGAATTTGATGAGATCTGTCCACATGGATTAAAAATCCACGTTAGGTGTACTGCAACCAGAGGCTCTCTCTTTATTTTTATACTGGTGTGTGGACCACCAACACACAGGGGGTGTATCATCCCTTTGTATACAGCAGTGTATACTCCCTCCCCCCTTATGGTGCCTTCAGTACTGGTGTCATGGAAGGTGCTGCCCCACTTGTATCTCTTGTGGTAATGTGGACTTGGGACCACAGTACTGGCTGTGGGATCAAAGACCTTCCCCCAATTTCCCTGGTGGTCGGAGGCCCCCAGACTCCCTGGTCCAGTAAGCTGTGGTCCCATTTCCCTGGGATGTGCTTCGGTAGCCCAGGCATAGGGCTAGCCCCTCTTTTATTTTAAATTGTTTTATCACTGTGACCAGAGCATACTGGAGGGTTTGTGGGGCAGGAGGCCATTCTGCCCCGTGAAAACATCAACAACAAAAACAACAACTCTGGAACACAACCTTCATCCATCTTTCCTCTTTACTACGACTTATGTTCCTTCAAACGCAATGTGTCTAAGCATCTCAAATGAAATTGGACATGATTTTAAACTACTCCTGTAATTTTATAGATGAGGATGATTAGCAGGCTCCCTGCCTTTGGTCATCTGGTTTTAATATAGAGAAAAAAAAGAAAAAAAGAAAAAAAGCGCCTACCTTCCTTTCCTTCTTTCAGTGACACTTTTGTCTCCTCTTCCGTGGTTTGCCTTGATTCATTACTTTTCTCACCTGCTGCAGCTTCTGTTCAAAGAAAAAATTATGAAAGTTGTTAACCCCTTACCGGGGGGCATATTTGAGCAGGGCATATTTTTGCAAAACGTAAACAATAAGCGTGTAAGCTACTTAAGCTACATGAATAAATTATACATGATATTGACCATTTTGAGGTCTTGGTAAGGATTAAGGTCAGGGTTAAGTAGGAGTACTGTAGGAGGGATGAAGGGGTGAACAAGAGGGTGGGTACAGAGAGTGGTTGAGGTTCAGCGACAGAAATGGTTCATGTGGATAAATGAAAGGAACTCAGTGCAGAAGAGATGAGAGTATGCAGAGAGTAAGAGCTATGTGAAAAGGTTAATGAGAGAGAAGAAAAGTAAATCAAGTGAGGAACTGGGAATGAAAATGAACGAAAATTTCAATAAAAACCGGAAGTTGTTCTGGAAAGAGGACAGGAAATATAGGGGTGGGAAGAAGGTTAGAAATATAAAGGATAGAAATGAGAGATTACTCACGGATGCAAATGACAAGAGAGCAAGATGTAAGAGCAGTTGATATGGATATGCTGAGAAGTGTTTGTAGAATTCGTACAATTGACGAGGTGAGAAATACCGAAATCTCACTGGATCAGAGAGTAGAAGAAAGTGTTATGAGGTAATATGGGAGTGGAAAAAATGGATGATACAAGAGTGGTGAAAAAGGTGTATGAGAGTGATTTTGACGGAAGGAGAAGGGGGCACAATATAGCGAGTGTTTGTGTAAGAAAGCTCGGAATAAATATGAATGAAGCAAAAGAACTGGTACAGTCGGTAGCATAAGTTCGCTTCATTTCCACCTGCGTATGTATTAGATATAATGATGTTGTAATACAATTTTAATCCAGAGATGACAGATATAGTTCTCATAAGGTAAATTACGTATGTTGTTGGAATAAAAACTGGTTCAGAATGCAACTATCTGGTCATGTTAGCAAATATTAAGTACATGAGATGGACGCGAATTTATGCTGCCGGCTGTACATGATAGACAAGAGTGGAAGAGTTTCACAAGGAAGTGTGTATGTTAGGGCTGGCAACCCGGTTTTAACTTAAAAGTCAACGGAATGGCTCCTTTCACCAAGGCTAAGGGTAGGGACTTCATCATGGATACAACACCTTGTGAGGGGCAGCTGAGAATTTTTGTGGCTTGAAATGGGGAGTGATTGTGTGCATGACCCATTTCACTGGGTACTCTGTCCTTAATTACTGTATTTTTGCCTTCTCTTTTCTACCCCTGGCACTAGAGCCTCCTCACCATTTGAAGAAAAGGAAATGGGATATTGATGATGATGATGATTATGAGTATTATCACCATTACTATCAATATTATTATCATTATTATTACTACTACTACTACTAATATAACTAATAATATCATTGTTATTATTATTATTATCACAGGTGACCACAGTAAGACACACAAGTTCTCACCAGAGCTGTGTGTGAGTTTTTCTTCCACTTTACTTGTACAGTGTTTGGTTACATCATCTGTACTGCAACCTCTGCTGTCACCACAAGACTCAGATTCCTTCCCACACTTCTTCAACGCTTCACTTTTCTTCTCCTGTAAAATATAAACAAAGATAAGTAACCCTCTGCTGTTACCACAAGACTTGGATTCACTGACACTTCTTCAACGCTTTGCTCTTCCTCTCCTGTACAATTTTCAACTAATTTAGTAAACATTAGCTTGACAGAATGGATAAGGAACAACACCCTATGAGAAGGAGCCATTACTGACCATGTAGACCTAAGGAAGTAGTAGAGTAATGTCTTGTTTTCCACTGGTTTTATGAGTGTGTATTGTACTATTTGTAATGAATCTGTGTACAGTAAACTCTTTCTTTATTACACACCCATAAACCCAAGTGATAAAGAGGGCTTACTGTACATGCATTCATTACAAACAATACAAAACACACCCATAACAACAGTGGAAAACAAGGGACTTATGGATGTGAAATATACAGAGGGTGTACTGTACATAGATTCATTACAAACAATGCAATATACACCCACAACAACAGTGGAAAAAAGGCATTACTGTAGTTTAAATCAGTGAGGGGTGATGGTATTTGAAAGGACCAAAACAGAAGTAATTGACTTTGCTACACCCTATAGAGTGGCTGTACCAACTGGGACGGAATGTGAGATAACTTTAGGGGGTGAGAGGATGGAGGAGGTGAGGGAATTCAAGTATCTGGGAACAATTCTGTGTAAACATGGAAGTATGGAAGGAGAAATCAGGGAAAGAGCAGTGAGGGGCAGGCAGGTCATAGGATCACTGGGGAGGATTATGAAGGGTAGGAGTGTGAGTATGGAAGTGAAAAAGGGACTGAGAAACAGTATAATCCTGCCAACACTGACATATGCGTCAACTCCTTGTTCTCAGTTGTAGAAGCATTTGTCACATCCATAGCTTCAACATGTCCACCAGTATCCTTATGTGTCACTTCAGTTATTTCCATGGTGACTGTCTCAGCTGTGAGGTTATCACAGAGTGAGTTTGTTTACACATGGTCACAACCTTACGTTCTTGAGTGAATGAACTATTTTGTATTCAACAAATACATTTATCAAAATACGAAAAACGTATCCACGTATTGTACATACTGTAATTCTAAAAAGAATTATAGAGAAAACAAAACATGAAAAGTAAATGCTTTAAGGTGTGAGGCAAGCAGAGTAGACAATAATAAAGGAGAAGACTTATACCAACATGATGAGAATACCACCTCACCATCACACACGAGTCCAGTAACAACATTTTTACTTTTAGCAGACTTAATGTTAGTGAAGCAAAATTTAGCAGAAGTTAACTGGTCCATTAAATATTTTGAGAGTTAGCGGAAAAGCTAAAAATTAACAAAAACGATAGCTTAGTTATATGCGGTTAGCGGATTATATGAGGTAAAGCCCACCCACTGGTGTAATGTACTGTACAGTCGGCAAAAAAAGTTTCGTTACCATCCTTTTAACAGTGTGATGTAATGTTGGTAGGCCTGACTGGTGAGTCAGGTGTGGCGTGAGCATGGAGGTAGTATAGGTGGAGTCGCCATGGCTCACTAATAGCATGGAGGTAGTATAGGTGGAGTGGCCATGGCTCACTAATATCATGGAGGTAGTATAGGTGGAGTGGCCATGGCTCACTAATATCATGGAGGTAGTATAGGTGGAGTGGCCATGGCTCACTAATATCATGGAGGTAGTATAGGTGGAGTCGCCATGGCTCACTAATAGCATGGAGGTAGTATAGGTGGAGTGGCCATGGCTCACTAATATCATGGAGGTAGTATAGGTGGAGTGGCCATGGCTCACTAATATCATGGAGGTAGTATAGGTGGAGTGGCCATGGCTCACTAATATCATGGAGGTAGTATAGGTGGAGTCGCCATGGCTCACTAATAGCATGGAGGTAGTATAGGTGGAGTGGCCATGGCTCACTAATATCATGGAGGTAGTATAGGTGGAGTGGCCATGGCTCACTAATATCATGGAGGTAGTATAGGTGGAGTGGCCATGGCTCACTAATATCATGGAGGTAGTATAGGTGGAGTGGCCATGGCTCACTAATATCATGGAGGTAGTATAGGTGGAGTCGCCATGGCTCACTAATAGCATGGAGGTAGTATAGGTGGAGTGGCCATGGCTCACTAATCCAGGGGAGTAAAGTGAAGCCGCCGAACTGTCATTTTCGGCGCCTTCAATATGACGGACACCAAGATATGTTTCAGTAAAAGTGGACTTCTGACCTGACATACAAAGGTATGCGCCATCTTGAAGGCGCCAGAAATGACAGATTGGTGGCTTCACAAATCAGGTCCTACTGGCACCTCCACCTATGCTACCTCCATGGGCGCAAGTGTCATATATACCTCCGTCACGGCGTCACCCTCCCGGACCCCTCAGTGTCTAATGGGCAGGCAAGTAGGAATGACGTACTTTTACCCAGTGCTGCTTTTTCTGGGTATTTCAAGGTTATTCTTGTTCTAAAATACTCAAACGTATTTCTTTACGTTTAATGATGAATAGTTAAATAGTAATAGTTCTTGAACACTCAAAATTTAATTTAAAATCAGTTAAACTTTTGATATAAAAAGTTGTCATTGCCGCAGCCTGCGAGGCACAGCTGCTCAGACGGTGGAGTACCAACCCTGCCGCGCTTATCGATGTTAAAATTAACGTAGGGGTGGTAACGAAACTTTTTTTGCCGACTGTACATCCCACCCTTACAAATTCTAGAAACTGTCCCTGGTTTCCTTCTACAGTATTTCTTTCGTGCTTGCTGTCCCACCTTCTATCACTTTCTCCCTCCTCCTACAGGGTACCCCAAGTCTATGGTGGTGGTTTTTCTTCAAATCTGTTAAGAGGGTAGTGCAATGTTGATAAATCTGGAGCAACTGATTTTCTTCACACTATTCCAAGCAACAACAGACCATTATGGGGCTACTCAGCCAGACACCTTGAGGAACTTCAACAACAACAACATACCATTATTTTTGTTCATCTGGTCCTCTTTGTTTTCTGGCATACTTTGGAGGAATCAAGATGTACCCAAGGTATACAACCACCCCATTGATCTACACCGTACACTGGGCTGTACAGTATGCTAAAACATTCATGGTGTTGACGATGGTGTGGCACCGGTACGATGACTCCGTAGACACACTACTACACCATCGTCAATACCACAGATATTCTTGCATACAAGGGACTGACCTACCTGATCCCTAGGTTGAAGAGTAGGTCCGGGCAGGTCACTGAGGCGAGGTAAAGGGCCCCCGGGGGTGCTGGGGGGAAGGTCCAGTAGCCGTGACAATGTTAATGAACCTAAAGAAATAATAATACACGAATTTAGATTATTTTAATAACTTAGAACACAATGCAATCACTCATATTTTAAAACTTATATACCGGTAGTAACGCCTTGTTTTCCTTGGTTATTATGGGTGTGTATGGCATTGTTTGTAATAAATCTGTGTACATTAAACCCTCATTATCCACTACTTGGTTTATTACACAAAGATTCATTACAACAGTGAAATTCAAACCCATAATAACAGTGCAAAACAAGGCATTACTGTAATATAGCACTTAATACAATCTGTTATATCTTAAAACTTAATATCATCCAACTAGACACAACAGAGGAAGTGTATGAGGTGCTCAAAGGTAAAAATAATAATAGTAATACTGTAGTAATAATAATAATAGTAATACAGTAGTAACAACTGCTTTGCGCAGTGGCAATATCGTAACCGATGAGGTCGAGGATTGCTACTGTGCTTAACTGCTATCAGTATTGGGAAAAGCAAGAACCTCGGTGACCTACCCCTCCCCAGGAAGGGTAGGTAAGCCTTACCCCGCCTCCAAGCGGTGACCTCGGGGGTACACCTCCTTTTTTTATCTAGTTTTTATCCATTCAGGAGGTGGAGCCAAAGGGGAAGGCGGTGTGGGGGTGAGACCTAGCTTCCCCCACATATAGGTTTTAAGGTTTTTATTGTATTTTTATTGTATTTTAGTGTTTTTAAGATTTTAATTTCTATGACTGCATTTTTTTATATTTTGTGATAATTTCTTTTAAATTTATGACCTTGTTTTTAGCTTTTGACAATGCCGACGGCCCGTGTCCCTCCGGGAATGAGCACTGCATTGGCCTTGCCAGCCATCAGTGGCCCCCCAATGGGGGAGTGGACAGATATGGCTACTGGCGGGGGAGGGTCTCCGGGTTGCCCTGTAGAGGGAGTAGGGAAGAGGGATTGTATGAGAGTGGTAGCTATGAATGTGAATGGAATGACGGATGGGACCAAGAGGCGAGAGATTGTAGAATGTTTTAAGAAAGGAAGAGTGGATGTGATGGGAGTGACGGAGACACACGTGAAAGGATGTGGAGTGGTTGAGTGTCAGGAAGGAAGGGAGAGTGGACTGTGGGAGGGAATGGAGGGAGGAGTAGTATGGACGGGCATGAATGAAAAGAGTAAAGGAAGAGGGAAGGAAGGGTGTGCGCTGTTGGTGTCTCCGTGGGTGTGGAAGGGAGTGGATGGACATGGGTGGAATGGATCGAGGATTGTATGGATGACTGGAAAGATTGGCTTGGTGAAGTATGCTTGGGTGTGTGCTTATGCACCAGTGAATGAAAAGAGTAAGACAGGGAGAGAGAAGATGAGAGTGTTTTGGGAAGAGCTGAATGCATGTCTGAGAGGAATTGATAATGGAAGGAGAATAGTGATGATGGGAGACATGAATGGAAAGGTGGGAGGTGAGGAAGTGGGGAATATTGTGGGTAAATGGGGTGTAGAAGGAACAAATGAGAATGGTGAATATCTGGTGGATGTCTGTGCTGAGAGGGGGTTGTTCTTGGCGAACACCTTCTTTCAGCACAAGATGATCCACAGGTATACATGGAAGAGAAGGGATGAGAGAGGAGAGCAGAAGAGTTTGATTGATTATGTGGCAGTGGATGAAAGGTTGAGGAAGGATGTGTATGACGCAAAAGTAGTGAGAGGAATGGTCCATTGCTCCGACCATTTTGCGGTGTTGGTGAGGATGAAGGTTAGGGTTAAGTGGGAGTATAGTAGGAGGGATGAAGGGGTGAGGAATAAGAGGGTGGTGGCTAGTGGGAAATTAGATGTAGAAGAGTATAGGGAGGAATATAAGAGGAGGGTGGGTGAGGCGCTGGGGGATGTAAGGATGGGGATAGGGGAGGGAGTGGGAGTGAATGCGGTGTATGAAATGTTTAAGATGAGGGTATTAAGGACAGCAGCAGAGGTAGTAGGATATAAGTCACAGAAGAGGGGCAAGAAAGGGAGTGCTTGGTGGACAGAAGAAGTGAAAGATGCTGTAGAGGATAAGAGGAAGGCATATCGGAGAACACTACAGAGGAATGTGCCGGAAGAAGTGAGAGAGAGATGGAAAAGAGAATATAATGTGTGTAAGAGACAAGTGAAAATGATGGTGAGTGAGAGTAAAAGGAGAGTGGATGAGGAGTTTGGTATGAAGCTGAGTGAAAAGTTTAAAGAGAACAAGAAATTATTCTGGAAGGAGGTTAAAAGAGAAAGAGGAGAAGGAAAGTCTGGTAGTGTGAGAATGAAGAGAGAGGATGGAGTTACTGTGAGTAGAAGTGAGGAAGTGAAAGAAGTGTGGAAGAGGCATTTTGATGGTCTGATGAATGGGGGGACGGGAGGGGAGGCGGTGGTGACATGCATGGGGATGGAGGCAGGTGGTAGACGACAGGGTGTACAGGGAGATTTAGGAAGGGAAGAGGTTAGGAAAGCAATAGGAAAGTTGAAGATGGGAAAGGCACCAGGGGTGGATGGGATAACTGCTGAAATGTTAAAGTGTGGGGGGGAGGTAGTGGTGGAGTGGATGTTGCTTATATGTACATTGGCCTGGAGGCAGGGAGAGGTGCCAGAGGATTGGAGGAGAGCCATAATTGTACCTTTGTATAAGGGGAAGGGAAGTAAGGATGAGTGTGGTAGCTATAGGGGAATAAGCCTTCTTAGTGTACCGGGGAAGGTTTACGGGAAGGTTCTGACTGAGAGACTGATGGAAGTAACAGGGAATAAAGTTAGTGAGGAGCAGGGAGGGTTCAGAAAGGGTAGAGGATGTGTGGACCAAATATTTGCATTAAAATCAATAGTGGAGAAGTATATTGGGAAGGGTAAGAAGTTGTATGCTGCCTTCATGGACTTGGAGAAGGCATACGATAGAGTTGATAGGAAAGCTATGACAGAGGTGTTGAAAATTTATGGAGTTGGGGGGCCTTTACTGAAAGGCATTGAGGCTTTTTATGCAGATGCAAAAGCATGTGTACGGGTAGAGGGTGATCTAAGTGAGAGTTTTAATATTAGTGTAGGGCTGAGACAGGGGTGTGTTATGTCACCATGGCTGTTCAATATATATATGGATGGTTGTATGAGAGAGGTGAAAGCCAAAGTGAATGGTCTGGGGGTGAAGTTGAGGTTGAATGAAGCAAATTGGTCCCTGGTGGCAAGTTTGTTTGCGGATGACACTGTGCTGATGGCTGAGAGTGAAAGGAATTTACAGAGAGTGGTGGACGAATTTCAGTCTGTGTGTAAACGAAGGAAATTGAAGGTGAATGTGGGTAAAAGTAAAGTGATGGTATTTGAAAGAGCAGAAACTGAAGTGATTGACTTTGCTACACCTTACAGAGTGGCTGTACCAACTGGGACGAAGTGTGAGATAACTCTGAGGGGTGAGAGGATGGAGGAAGTGAAGGAGTTTAAGTACCTGGGTACAGTTATGTGTAAACATGGAAGTATGGAAGGAGAAATTAGGGAGAGAGCAGTGAAGGGTAGACAGGTCATAGGATCACTAGGGAGGATTATGAAGGGTAGAAGTGTGAGTATGGAAGTGAAAAGGGGACTACGAAATAGTATAATCCTGCCAACACTGACATATGCGTCGGAGACATGGACATGGAATAGGGCGCATCAGTCTAGAATAGGTGCTGTGGAAATGAGTTACTTGAGAGGAGCATGTGGACTTACTAGATGGGATGGAGAAAGTAATGAGAGTGTATATGAGAGATGTGGTATGAGTGAGAAGGCAATTGGTATTGAGTGTGGAGTGGTTGAGAGAGTGAAACGTAATACATTGAGATGGTATGGACATGTGGAGAGAATGCAAGGCGAGGAATTTGTAAAGAAGGTGTATGGAAGTGAAGTTGTAGGACCTGGTGTGAGAGGCAGACCTCCGGTTAGATGGCAGAACAGAGTGGAAGAGTATGTAAAGGAGAGAAACATGAGGGGCAGAGGAGGGCTTGAACAAGTAAGGAGGGAGTGTTGGAACAGGGAGAACTGGAGACGTTTCTGCCGTGGCCACCCCCTTGGGGGGAGTTCCCGGAGGGAACGAGGCGTCGGAGCTATAGATAGATAGATAGATAGATAATAATAATAATAATAATAATAATAATAATAATAATAACAATAATAATAATAATAATAATAATAATAATAACAATAACAATAATAATAATAACAATAATATTTATAATAATAATAACAATAATATTTATAATAATAATAACAATAATATTTATAATAATCATAATCATAATACTATAATAATTATTATTATTATTATTATTATAATAATAATAATAATACTGTACAACTGACCTGAAAATCTATCCATGACCAATTATAGTGTATGAAAATGGTTGGTAGTTAGCGATATATGACAATAATAGATAACACTTATTGAGATGGAGAATGCAAAGCAAATGTTTTTATGAAAGTAAGTAAAGTAAAAACCATATTATTGCCTTGTGGCAGAAAGAGAAATATAAAATGTATCAGGGATTAAATTAATCCTTACACTGCCGGTGATGACATACAGTAAGTTGTGAATAAAACCCACTCTTGTTGACGGAAATAATATATTAAGCCATACAGTTTCGGTGGACACTGCCACCATCTTCAGTGGTCTAGCGAGAAGAAAGGAATGACATAGATAGTACATAGGTATGAACTTATATACAGTTTGTGGAGGGGGGAGGGAAGGAGGTGTCGGTGGGATGGGGTAGAAGGAGGTGTCGGTGAGGGCAGGTCACGTGTTAATCCCACTGAAGATGGTGGCAGTGTCCACCGAAACTGTATGGCTTAATATATTATTTCCGTCAACAAGAGTGGGCTTTATTCACCGTTTATGATCATCACGTCAGTGTGATTTCACCACCATACAGTAAGTTGACACCACCAATAAGTGGAAGTAACCAAGGGTCACGATATAAGTCAACTGAGCAGTTTTCAAATTTGTGCTCCCACTGACATACATGATTAGGTTTACAACAGAGGGTGTGTGTGCTTAGGAACTCCCACGAGTCACACCAGCCTGTTCCAGCCACTGGCAGTCAGTGTAGGAATGGCTCTCAGTGTGTGAGGATTATTTTCAGCCCTCTGCTTTTGCCCTAATTACCATATACAGTAGGTTCGCATATTGAGCGCCTATTTGGGCGACAGAGGCGCTCGCTTATAGGGAAAACACTTTGTCTGAATACATGTTTATATGGGGAAAATTACTTATGGGCAAACACTGCCTCAAATTGACAATTTACACAGACGTTATATGCCAATATACAGGGTACAGTATAGTATTTGGTATCCTCAGGAGCTCACAGCTGCTCGGCCACACAGCTTGAGGAACTTCGAACTACTACTACTACTACTACTGACCTGATGCAAGAGGTGAGGTGGTGTGTTGTGATGAGGTTGTATTGCTGTGTTTGTCGGTACCTGAGATGGCTGAGGTGACCAGATTCTGTAGAGCCTCTGATACCGGTGAGATGCCAACGCCACGCTGACATACATACATACAGTCATGTCAATTAGGCGATACAATACCTTCCTTATTATTATTACTGTCTATCCTTACAGTTATATCAATTAGTGAATACATTATCTTCATCACACATACACAGTCACGTCAATTAGTAAATATAGTACCTTCATCACTATTATTATCTATCATCACCATCAATTATCATCATCTGAGAGCCTACTGTACATACATACCTGTGAGAGAGGTGATGGTGCAGTGTGTGGTGACTTGTTGAGGAGTGTGGTAAGCAGAGGAGAGGATGGGGTGGGTTTTACTTCACTATCACCACCACCACCACTAACACCACTACCAACACCACTAACACCTTCATCTTGACTCTAAAACACAACATTACAATTATTATTAGCAATGTGTGTGTATAGCCTGGATGTATCGTTTATTAGTAGTAATGTGTTTGTATATCCAGGTTGTATTAATCATTATTAGTTATATATTTGTATATCCAGATTGTATTAAATATTATTAGTAATGTGTTTGTATATCCTGGTTGTATTAATTATTATTTGTAATGTGTTTGTACAGTAAAACCTCTTGGATAGCAGTTTCACAGATAGTGACAGGATAGAAACATTTCCAGGCACAGAGGATAGCAATTAACGCATCGGGGATAGCAAGGCTAAGCCAGCGGACTACGGGTGGTGGTGTTGTTGATATTGTATATTGGCACCTCTGATGCCGTGTACATAGTGATAGTCAATATTTCCACTGTTGTTTACATTGTTTTAAACTTTAAAGTCACGTGTTGCTGGCTCTTGTTACTGAAGTCGTGTCCACGTGTTAAGGCCTGTCTACACTAGGAAACAAATTGTTTGCAAACATTTGCGAAACAGTTTTCCAAATGTTTGCTAACCTGCCTTAAGTTGTTCTCATGATATCGAGTGAGGCGGTTGCAGCAGCAGCCTCTGCATTTTACATAGCAGTTTCAATACACACACACACACACACAAACTCCTTTTGTTTCTAATTCCGAATAGGAGACAAAGTCACCCTGAAATTTGTTTTGCAAACATTCTGGAAATAGTTTTCAAACAGAGTCCTGAATGTTTGCAAACTGTTTCCAAACAGTTTGCAATATATTTCCAAACAATGTTTCCCAAAAAGGTTCTTAGTTTAAGGCTGCTGGATTCTGTATTCTAGATTAATAGATAATAGTGAAAATGAGGGAGACAGAACAGATGTCAGAGAGAGTGAGGGTGTAGGCGCCCAGTAGACTGACGCTAAACTTGCCTCGTCATGTCACCTCAATAAATTTTTTTTTTTTTTTTTTATACCTTTCGACACTGGACATAGGCTTCATCAAGCCCGTTACCGTGGCCCAGGTCAACTGCTACTCACACACACACACGTCACGACTTTCGAACTGGTACCCAGCCACAGAGGGAGGGAAGTGAGGGTAATTCCCAAATACTGCAGCTGTTGTGGTACCAGTGAGGGTGTTATGGTACCAGTGAGGGTGTTTTACGACGTTCGGTGGCTTTATAGTTAGTGCCTCAAACTCAAATCAGAGTGTAAATATTCTCAGGCCCTCACCTGAGAGGATCGATCTCCCGACCTCCAGGTTACGAGTCCAGAACACTAACCACTCGGCCACCTCCCCTACGTTAAACCAGTACAAGGTAATTTTATACCTTCTGGCATGTCAAATACATTTACTTTTCAGGTGTTTATGTGTGCTTGGTTATTATATAGCTAAATATTTTTATTTGAGAGTAATTTGAAAAGATATCCAGACTTCTTTGATTTATTTATATTTAAACTTTGCCGCGCGGATAGCGGTTTCATGGATAGCAACTAATTCGCCAGACTACAAGTGTCGTTATCTGTGATGTCTTACTATATTTGCTTTGCACAGTGGCAGTATCATAACCAATGAAGTTAATAGGTGCGGCCATTGGGCAGTGGCTACCATAAAAAATTGGGAAGTTTTTAAAAGCACGTTGGTGACCTAGCCCTCCCCAGGAAGGGTAGTTAAGTCTCACCCTGTCTCCAGGTGGTAACTTTGGGTGACACCTCCCTGTTTTTAACTTTCTTTTATAGAGGCTGGAGGTGAAGCCAAAGGGGGAGGTGGTGTGGAGGCACAATAATGTATATTTTTAGTGATTAAATTAATTTTTTAATTGTTCAATGTGCAAAATTTGTTCTTATTTGGTATTTTAAAGCTTGATAATTCTGATAGCCCATGTCCCTTCAGTCCAGACCCTCCTTTATTTTAATTTGTTTTTTCACTGTGACCAGAGCATACCAGGGGTGTGTAGGGCAGGAGCCATTCTACCCCAGGGAGAACATCATCAACAACAATAACTGTACTGCCCAATGTACTATCCATTATACCATCTATTGTACTATCCACTGTAGGTTCATTAATACTGTATTATACTGTACTCACTATACTATTCACTATATTATATTCACTACACTATACTACCCACTATATTATATTCACTACACTATACTATCCACTGTATAGCTATATTAACAATATACTCACTGTAGTTTCATTACTATTATATTCACTATACTATCCACTGTATAGGTATATTAATATTATACTCACTGTAGTTTGATTACTATTATATTCACTGTAGTTTGATTACTATTATACTCACTGTAGTTTCATTACTATTATACTCACTATAGTTTGATTACTATTATACTCACTATAGTTTGATTACTATTATACTCACTATAGTTTGATTACTATTATACTCACTGTAGTTTGATTACTATTATACTCACTATAGTTTGATTACTATTATACTCACTGTAGTTTGATTACTATTATACTCACTGTAGTTTGATTACTATTATACTCACTGTAGTTTGATTACTATTATATTCACTGTAGTTTGATTACTATTATACTCACTGTAGTTTCATTACTATTATACTCACTATAGTTTGATTACTATTATACTCACTATAGTTTGATTACTATTATACTCACTATAGTTTGATTACTATTATACTCACTGTAGTTTGATTACTATTATACTCACTGTAGTTTAATTACTATTATACTCACTGTAGGTTCATTAATATCAGGACTGTCCACTGTACTATCCACTTCTGATGATGTTTCAGACACACCACTATTCCTTCTGCTACTGGTACTGGTACTGGTGGCTGTGGCTGTTGATGTTCCCTGTCCACCACCACTGCTACTTTGGCTCTTGTGTTTCTTCTTGTGTGGTGGCATTGTCACTGTTACATACACAATAGTATAGGTTACGAGACCATAACACTAACCACTGAGCCACCTCTCCTTTATATACATTGCTATACAGCCTAAAAATGTGTATAAAATTGGAAAATATTTTGTTTTCACTAGTCGCTCACCACTAGCCAAAGTCACCAGAGCAAACCATTACCTGTGTGATGAATGTACAGTTGAGCAAGTAGAAAGTGCAAAAAAATTATGGTTGTATATGGCAACACTTTCACCGCCACTCGATGTTCAGACCAATCACGTTCCACCTTACATTGGCTCTAGGTTCCCAGGGATTCATTCTTAAAGATACAATTGATTACTACATAAAACTACAGAGATGTTGCCGTAGACAGCCATATTTTATTTGCATTTTCTACTTGCTCAACTGTACAAGTTTTGCTACCATAGTGAGTAGAGCATACTAGTGAGAATTGCCCTGTATGCTGCCACCTTCGCCACCTTCAGTCCCTCATTGTACACCAGCAAATGTTTTCCCAGCCTTTTGTTATTCATTACCATACCAACTAACTAACCAAGTGATTTACCAAGGTAATACTGTGTGTCATACCTTTGGGCCCCTGGTGTTTTAGAGCTTGTTGTATGGCAGTAATTTTCTCCTCTCGTTCCTTTAGCCATTGTTGGTGTCTCTGTTCCTCCTCTTCTTCCTCTGCCTGTTCTCTGTAGTACAATACAATCCATCACCTTGTATATTATATTATATATGAATTACATTGTGGTATTATTAAGTGGACAATAAGATAGTAATGTCTTATTTTACACTGTTGTTTTAATGGGTTATATATTTGTAATTGTATGTATATTTGTAATGTATATAATTGTAATCCCCTGGTATATTGCTCATTTCCCCACCCAGTACACATATAGAGGCTGAGTTCGAACGCAGGGTATGTATGGTGCCTACCGTTCATCTCTGGTCAGGGATTACGTATCACGAGTGTACAGTAAACACTCATTATTCACCACTGGGGGTTTATGGGAGTGTAATGAAAAAAGGGGATAATATTATACTGTACACAAATTCATTACGAATAGATCAATATACACTCATAACAACAGTGGAAAAACTAGGGATTTACTGTATATATTTGTTCAAGATGATAGATACACTTTCATATAAGGGAGTGCTACAGTGTTGGTACCTTTGCAGCAATTGATTCCTCCAAACTATTCCAAGCAAACAAGCCACCATTATTTTTGTTAACCTGGCCCTGTTTCCTGGGATAATTTGGAGGAATCAAGGTGCACTAATATACCAAAAGCATACTATCCCCTTTATGCTACAATAAATAATAATTTCTCCAGCTTGACAAGTTGATAATAACAATAAAGCCAAGTTTCTCGTACTTGACTAGTTGATCCCAGAGGTCATCCAGCTTATGGTCACATAGTCCAGCTTCTAGTTCCTGTATCTCCTTTCTAAGAGTTGTGTATGCTGCTCTCTCTTCACTCTCTAAAGCTCTTAGCTCTTCCACACGTTCTGTAACACACATCATCATCATCAATACCCTTTTCCTATTTTTAAAGGGGTGGGGAGACGAAAGAGAAGCGATATCATAATGGTGTACAAATGTGTCACAGAAAAAAAAAATAGATATAGAAAACTTGGTGTCAACAATGAATCCCTGCCATGACAGGTTACAGTAAAAAATTAATTAAAATAAGAGGAGATAAAGATGTACAAAAATAAAGCTTTCCAAATAGAGTAATGGATCAATGAAACGTATTACCAGAAGATAGAAGTGGTGTTTGCTAAAAACATACATAAATATAAAGAAAATATGATAATTGGGCTATAAAAAATGAGACATTACGAGCTTGACTCAATCCTGTAAAGATACAAATAGGTAAGACAATATACTAACGTTTGCTAAGCATCTTGGTGACAATTTCGCCTGGTGTTTGGTTTGCTGTGTCACCTCTCTCTCTCTTCCGCTTAGGTGTGTCAACTTGCTCCAGCAGCTTGGTGTACTGTAATGCACAGTTCTTGGTTGAGTACCAGTCCTGTGGTCGGCTCGTCTCTGTTGTCAGCATCTTTATATTACGTCTCACCGCAACCCTGTAATTAGAGTTTGGTAATTATAGTTGTTGTTGTTGAAGTTCCTCAAGCTGTCTGGCCGAGCAGCACCAAGCTCCTGAGGAAGGCCATGGCCTGTGCCGGGCTTTCCCACAGTGCCCTCAAAGAGTGTATGTTGTGTTGTTGGCAAGTGTGGTTGTGTACATTACAGTCTTCCATAATGTGTTTAATAGAATGGGGTGCTGTGTTACATCCTGGACAGGTATACACAATGGCTCCATCCAGCTTCTTGTGATATGTCAGAAGGGCCGGGTGATGGCCACACCAGCTGTTGTTCATTAGATAGAGGAAGAATTGTAGAACTTATTTCTACTATTAATGCAATTTCTGGGGGGCTGGCACTTGATGAGTTTTGGCACACAGCCACTCATATACAGTAAAGACCATATAATAATTGTACAGTACCAATTCTGATCTTCATTTCTTATGACACATACAAACAACTCTATTCTATATACTGTATAATAATTATACAGTACTAGTTCTAATCTCCACTTCACATGACACAGACAAACATACAATTGTGGACAATAATAATTATCCACATTGGGGTGACTCATATAAATGTTTGATAGCTTCCAAATGTTCGTTAGCTGATAAACTTTCCGATATGTAGGTTAAGCAGCATCTTCTAATTTACTACAAGCAGTTACTCACTAGTCAAAACAATAACATCATAAAAGAATGTGAAATCATTAGTCAGCAATATGTCCGAGTTTTCCATCTGTGTATTGAAACTGATGTCCACAATTGTACAGTCGGCAGCAAAAGTGGTGTCGTCTTACCTGCTTCACCGAGACATACAGTGTTCATGGACTCGAGAAGTACGCACGTTTTCTACACCTAATAATCTCAATTGAGTCTATGAACATCGCGTGCCTCGGTGAAGCAAGTGAGGCGACAGGACTTTTGCCGCCGACTGTACATACAACTCTACATTATACAGTGCAATAATTATACAGTACCAGTTCTGATCTCCACTTCTCATGACAGCTGAGGCAAGACATAACTGTTCTCGTTTAGTCCAAGTATCCACTTGATACTGCTTCAGCTTCAGACCTGCAACATAATCTATAATAATATGGAAGAAAAAAACAATTGTATTAAATTTATAAAATAGCGCACATATTGGTATTTATCTAGTATATTGCCATTTTGTAGCAGTGTTGCCAGATCCGGCTAGGTCCCAGTATTTTGTCTCGGTCATTTCCTGTACTTTACCACGGTTAGGTCCCGGTAGTTTGCCCAGTTTAGGTCCCAGTAATTTGCCCAGGTTAGGTCCCAGTAGTTTGCCCAGGTTAGGTCCAGGTAGTCTGCTGGGTAATTATCTATTCTATTGCCGTTTTCTATTACAATGTTTTTACCCTCTTTATCCATTGATTTATACCATTCTAAGATAGGCCATATTCAAACCGAGCATTTTGAAATTAGCCTAACCTAATCTAGATCGCATCAGAGTACCGGGACCTAACCTGGGCAAACTACCAGGAACTAACCATGGTAAAGTACCAGAACCTGACCAGGGCAAAATACGGAGAGCTAGCCGGATCTGGCCACACTGCTACAAAATGGCAATAGTCTACATAAATACCGTCTGCTGCGGTCTAGATTAGGTTAGGTAAGGTCAGGCTAATTTCAAAATGCCCCATTTGGAAATGGGGCATATCTGAAGAAAATGCCATAGAAAAAAAGTGTCATTAGAATGTTTTAAATTATGGTATTTATCTAGACTATTGCCGTTTTGTAGCAGTGTTGCCAGATGCAGCTAGGTCTCGGTATTTTACCCCAGTCAGTTCCTGGTACTTTTCCACGGTTATTTCCCGGTAGTTTGGCCAGGTTAGGTCCCTGTCTAAATTAGTGGGTAAAGAGGGTACGGTAAACACATCATAATAGAAAACGGTGATATACTAGATAATTAACTAAATATTTACCGAATCTTCCTTTCCTGTGTCTCTTTTCAAGTATTACATTAAACTTTACCAAAAAGATACGGTATATATTTATTGAAAGAATTGCCGTTTTGTAGAAGTGTTGCGGAGGAAATGCCATATAAGAAAATAGGGTAACCGTACGCAATAACGGTAATTCTTTCAATATTTACCGAAAATAGTGTTAGAATTGTCTAAATAAGTGGGTAATGAAGGTAGAAAAACCGTACGCAATAACGGCAATTCTTTCAATATTTACCGAAAATAGTGTTAGAATTGTCTAAATAAGTGGGTAATGAAGGTAGAAAAACCGTACGCAATAATGGCAATTCTTTCAATATTTACCAAAGATACTGGTATATACTTACGTTCTGCAGGGGAATCGGCCATGTTTGATTACCGATGTTCAGTTCAGTTCAATAGTCGATTCTTGTATATGCGACCCTTCGTAGTAGTATGGTCTCCTCCAATGTTATTTCTAATAATACGATATATACTGTTTACTATATATTTGTATTGCACTTATTTTATCTTGTATTATATTTGAGTTTGTATTGCTTATCCTCTTGTGTCTGAAATAATGATGAAAACAAAATAATTAAATGAGACTCTATAACAATAACACAAACTCAAACCCAAGCAAACACACCGGTATTATTATAGAAGTACAGTACTGTGTTTTTGGCTAGGGACGCGCAGTGTTACCACATCCGGCTAGGTCCCGGGAATTTGCCCCGGTCACTTTATGATAGTTTACACCGGGTTACACCAGGTTAGGTCCCGGTAATCTGCTGTAGTCTAGGTTAGGTTAGGTAAGGTCAGGCTAATTTTAAAATGCGCCAATAGGTTAGGTTAGGTAAGGTCAGGCTAATTTAAAAATGCCCCAATAGGTTAGGTTAGTTAAGGTCAGGCTAATTTTAAAATGCCCCAATAGGGGCATCTCCGGGAGAAACACCATAGATGAAAAGTGTGTTAGAATGTTCCAAAAATAGTGAACACAATGCTTCTGTAAATTTACCAACAACACAAACACAAACCCAAGCAAACACAACACATTTATTATTATTATATTAACGTTAGTGTATCTGTCTGTAAATCACTCATTACAATGTATACTCACCAACACTAATAATATTCTAATAAGTATACAGCTTTAGTTGAACCTCTCACAATAGCGAACTAAGTTAATTCCAATAATCTTACTGTGTATTTATTTACTATCACTAAATATTCGAAGCACACCTTAATTAATACATATTAGTACTGGTGACTGTACAAATCACCCATAACAAAGTACAAATTAAATAAAAGTTATTACCGTAAACACTGATTATCTAATATTAAAAAAATCCAAAAAGTGAAAAATAATGTATATATACTAATGATTGACTAATATTAAGAAATGCAAAAAGTTAAAAATAATGTATAAATATCAATGATTGACTAATATTAACAATGCTTACCAAGTTACCATACAAAAAGTGAAAAATAATGTATATATACCAATGATTGACTAATAATAACAATGCTTACCATGAAAAAAGTGAAAAAATAATGTATATATACTAATGATTGACTAATATTAACAATGCTTACCATACAAAGTGAAAAATAATAAAGTCTTAGAATGGTCGAAATAAATGGGGGTAATGAAGGTAGAAAAATCGTACGTAATAATGGTAATTCTTTCAATATTTACCAAAATAATGTATATATACCAATGATTGACTAATAATAACAAATGCAAAAAGTGAAAAATAATGTATATATACCAATGTTTTACTGGTATTTATTGAAAGAATTACCGTTTTGTAGCAGTGTTGCCAGATCCGGCTAGGTCCCAGTACTTTGGCCTGGTCATTTTCTGTACTTTACTACGGTTATTTCCCGGTAGTTTGCCCAGGTTAGGTTCCGGTAGTCTGCCCAGGTTAGGTCCCGGTAGTCTGATGCGGTCTAGGTTAGGTTAGGTCAGGTCAGGTAAGGTCAGGCTAATTTCAAAATGCCCCATTTGAATATACCCAATCTTGGAAATTTGCGGAGAAAATGCCATAGAAGTAAATAGTCTTAGAATGGTCTAAATAAGTGGGTAATGAAGGTAGAAAAACCGTACGCAACGACGGTAATTCTTTCAATATTTACCCAATGCTTACCAAATTATCATGCAAAAAGTGAAAAAACAATGTATATATACCACTGATCACGAGTCCATGTATTATTTGTTGTTGTTGTTGGTGATGGTACAGTGTTGCCAGATAAAAATGCAGGTAGTATAAGTGGAGGCGTCAGTAGGACCTGTCTGATTTGTGAAGCCACCAATCAATCTGACCTTTGTATGTCAGGTCAGAAGTCCACTTTTACTGAAGCATATTTTGGTGTCCGCCGCCATATTGAAGGCGCCGAAAATGACAGTTCGGCGGCTTCACTTTATTCCCCTGCTGGATTAGTGAGCCATGGCGCCTCCACTTATACTACCTCCATGGTTTGACCCTACACCGGCGGCGGTATACACGAGGGATTATTTTTTACCATTTGCCACAACTCGATTTTAAATTTTTTACTATTAATAGTGTTTATATTTCAGTATTACAAACAAATTTTCTATATACCACCATTTGCCTCGCAGATGTGTTATATCATTAATTAATTACCTCTTATAAGTGTAGTGGGTGTGGTATTTTTCAGCAACAACCACACGGCACACACTACAATTTTTTTTTATAATAAGTATTTTTTCAATCCCTCTCTTTACCTCCCTTATTAATTATTAACGTAATATTACACCCCATCCCACCCTCCTCCAGTATCTTTTCTTCAATTCCCCTCCAGGTACAGTCACAATCAAATATCCACCCACACTTTTCTTCCATCGTAGTAAAAAATATCTTGGGAATAAAAAAGAACAACACGTGTATGATTTTGCAGCACCTCATAATAATAATTGAGGGGGTTAAGTAGACGTAAGAAGGTGTTGTTGTATGATTATATTTTGATATGATACTGCCTGATTTATTTGCACGATAAAAGGAAAGTGTCGGTGGATATTTGATTTGACCCGACACTTCCATCTTTTTTGCTATACCGTGTTAGTGACCCCACGTGTTATTCCACTTATTATTACTCCACATCCCTCTACGTACAGTGCCCATCCACGTAGCCTACTAGCTACTCTACACATTTCCACTTCTTATTCTACTCATTCCCCACGCCTCCACGTGTTATTCCACTCATTATCCACGCCACACTCACCTGGTTCACCACTCACTCTCCACAGTCCACACCTCCAAACAAGTGTTATTCCACTTACTCCACACCCCTCTACGTACGATACAAATTTAAAGCTAAATATTGAAAGAATTACCGTTATTGCGTACGGTTTTTCTACCTTCATTACCCACTTATTTAGACCATTCTAAGACTATTTTCTTCTATAGCATTTCCTCCGCAAGATAGGGCATATTCAAATGGGGCATTTTGAAATTAGCCTAACCTAACCTAGACCACAGCAGACTACCGGGACCTAACCTGGGCAAACTACCGGGAAATAACCGTGGTATAGTACAGGAAATGACCGGAGCAAAATACTGGGACCTAGCCGGATCTGGCAAAACTGATACAAAACGGTACTGATTTTCCACTTATTTACTCTCCACACCTCCACGTGTTACTCATGAACACGCCACACGGCACAGTCACACACCTACTGCGTCAGTGTGTCCTTATTACGCCCTTGCTTCAGGTTTCCCTCCAAATCATAATTATATACCCTATAACTCTCCTCCCTGTGCATAATATTTTGTGTGTATTATTTGTGTCTATTTTTGTGCCCACCATATATCTATTGTGTTACCCTTGTCATACGTGTACCCCCCCCCCCCACACACACACTTATCCCACACATACACCAAGGATGAGAGACTGTCTCTCATCCTTGACATACACCACCTCGTCGGATTCATCTACGCCACCAGGAGGAATAATTAACGGTGCAACACCCAGTGACTTATGTGCTTGTGTGTACTATATACCTGTGTCAGGAACTGTGAGAGACTGTATTGGGACTGTACACGTGTGCCTCATTTAAGTGCTTGCCCTCCCTATTCTGTTGTATATAGCCACGAAGGATAATCTCTGCTGGACAACGAAGTGTTTAGGGTACTCTCCCATCTAGCCGCCACACACATGTACAGAGCATTCTCCTTTCTTCCACTTGTGCTACACCTCATACTCACCCTAGCTCCTCACCAACAAGCCATCTTTTCCTCCACCCATACGTAATAACACGCTCACTCAACCTCATCTCCACATCACACTCCACATCACGAATCTCTAGCTACACATACGCTCCTCCACATCCCACACCACAACACGTACGTACAGTTGAGCAAGTATAAAGTGCATGTAAATTATGAGTATATATGGCCACATCTAATTACCACACAAAATTTTAGTCATTTTGTTCCACTTTATATTGGCTCTGGAGTCTTAGTGATTCATTGATAAAAATACCATGGTTTACTACAAAGAAGTGAAAGATATTGCTATATACACTCATATTTTTCTTGCACTTTCTACTTACTCTACTGTACGCCCTTCCTCCACCTTCACGTCAGCAACCATCATGGCAGTAGGACCTCTATGCATGCAATAATAATAATAATCCACATATGTGTATCTCAAACAATTTGCTGTCTAGTGTTTTCACGTTCACATAATTATGCTATGTTATTGTTTTATGTAATGCGTAGCTGCTAGTAGTAAATTAAAAGATAGCATTTAACCTATTTATTGGAAACTTTATCGGCTAATTAAGAACAGAGGGAACTGTAATAAAACTCTTACGTGAGTCACCCCTATATGGATGATTATTTTTGACCACGACTGTACACAACTAAGGAAAATAAAATCCAGCTGATAATTATTGTGGTGAGAGTACAATGTTTTTAATAATATAAGGGTTTGTGGAAGAGGTGGAGGAGGAGGAGGGATGGAAGCTAGCGAAGAAAATGGCTAATTATTGCAGTACTGTACAATCATATTATTATTATTATTATTATTATTATTATTATTATTATTAAGGGAAGGTCTCTGCTGTTGCTGATTCCTCCAAACTATGCCACGATACACTTCCCTGTTTTCTGGTATAGTTTGGAGGAATCAGAAACCTTCAAATTCACCAACAAGAGAACAATTAAACCTCCCCTTTTTTTGTGATCGTGTATG
>JAWQEG010001981.1:27500-42500 GCA_033782935.1 Petrolisthes cinctipes | reverse complement strand
ACCAAGTAAAATAATAATTACAAAATAGATTAAAATACAGACAGTATATAAAAATAATAATAATTAGGGTAGAAAGTTAGAATTATAGATATTTTTTTATTTTGGATATCATTTTACGATAAGACAGAAATGAAGAGTTTAGACAGGAAGTAAAAATTATCGTTTATATATTTTTTGGGATATTACAATAAAAAAAAAATTATGAATATAAATACAGTATGTGTGTTTAATAAGAAACTTTATGCATTATTTTGTCATTAATTTTGGACATTTAAGATTAAAAAGAAAAAAAAAAATAATGAATATAAATACAGTATGTGTGTTGAAATAAATTTATATATCACATTGTATTTTGATGTATTTTGAACATTACAATATATATAAAGATATAAAAACAATTAATATGATTACAGTATTATTATTTTGTATCGGAGGAAATTTTGGAATTGTTGTTTATTTTCTGACATGAAGATAAAACTGAATATAATCATAGTCTATCTACCCTATAGATGTGAAGAATATTTACCTATGCAAAACAAGATTAAAATTAATATTGCTTGTGAATGAAATGTATCTATATATATATATGCATAATACGATTAAAATCAATATATATAGTTTGTGAAGAAAGTTACCTATGCAAAACAAGAAGACTACAGCAAAGTTAGTATAGTTTGTGAAGAATATTCTATCTATGCATAACAAGATTATAATTAATATTAATTAATATAGTTTGTGGGAAAGTAACCTACACAAAACAAGATTACAGGAAAGTTAATAATATAGTTTTTCAAAAAAATGTATCTATGCAAAACAAGATTAAAATAAAATTAATAATATAGTCTGAAGAACTTTTTTTTACTTAGGAAAGACTGGAATAAAAATAAAATTAATAATATAGTCTCAAGAAAATTTTTTACTTAGGAAAGATTGGAATAAATAATTATATATTTTGTGATTTTCTTCTACTGAACTCTGCTAAGGACTGCTGAGTTAGCGGGGCGTGTTTAGCATAGTTAGCGGGGCGTGTTTAGCTTAGTTAGCGACTCTCCTGACTAGCTATAGCATAAGTGGGGGGGGGAGGGGTCAGGGGGAGTGGGGGGGGGGGGTCAGGGTGTGAATCTACTACAGTGCCATTCCTGTTTTATATATTATTATTACTAGCCGAGTGTGTGTTTGGTTGGTAACACTGTCTCGGATTTATTACTAACCGAGTGTGTGTTTTGTTGGTAACACTATCTCGGATTTATTACTAGCCGAGTGTGTTTGGTTGGTAACACTGTCTCGGATTTCTTACTAGCCGAGTGTGTGTTTAGTTGGTAACACTGTCTCGGATAAATTACTAGCAAAGTGCATGTATGGTTGGTACCACTGTCTTGCATTAATTACTAGCCGAGTGATTGTTTGGTTGGTAACACTTATCTCGTATTAATTACTAGCCGCGTGTAATTGGTTGGTAGCACTGTCTCTAATTATTTGGTTGGTAGCACTGTCTCTAATTAATTACTTGCCATGTATATTTGGTTTATACCACTGTCTCTAATTAATTACTAGCAGAATGAATGCTTAGTTGGTAACACTGCAAGCGGCTTCTCTCAACAGGCCTCCCAACATCAACACCACCATCAAATTATACATCATTATTTCTTATTACAGTATATGGTCAACTATGCCACACACACACACACACACACGTAATACATTAGTTTTTTTTTATGTGTGTGTGTGTGTGTGTGTGTGTGTGTGTGTGTGTGTTTGCATTTCAGAATTTTTTTTGAAATCCTCGGTACAATTTTTCAGATCAATTTTCAGTCGGCAAAAAAAAGTATTGGAACTTCCCCTATGGATATTTACAGTTAACTTCAATGTAAAGGTGATTCCAATACTATTTTGGCCGACAGTACAGTATAATTATTTATGTTAATTAAAAAAAAATGAAATGCATAATATGTGTGTGTGTGTTTTGATGTTCAAATGTATAATTATATAAAACAAAAAAAACACTAAAATATTGTTGTTGTGTTCCAATAATATAATCGTTTCCACAGAATCACACGCTAAATTAAAACCATCGTAAAATTTTGTGTAGAATTAAAGATTGAATACATAAAAAAATAAAAAAAATTACTACCAAATTTTGTGTAGAATTCACGATTGTATGCATAAAAATAAAAAATAATAATAATATATTACCAAATTTTGTGTTTGCAGAATTTTTTGAAGTGACCAGATGTATAATAATAATAATAATGTATAATAAATTCTCAATCTTTGTGTTTCTATTATATACCAAAGTTCTGAACAATATATATATATGTGTGTGTGTGTGTGTGTGTGTGTGTGTGTGTGTGTTTCAGTTCACATTACAATATCTTTCATCATCATTTTTATGGTCTTTAATTCCTTGAGGGAACTTTACATCTTATAAATATCTTTTATGTATATATAATTTCAACCATATTTATTCCATTTTCTCTCTTTTCTGACACTATTTTCATTTTTTCTCTCTGTCGGTTACTTTAATTAAAACAATTTCCGTTGCTAAAAAAAAATTCCCAAAAACTGACGAGAAAAAAAAAAAAAAAAAAATTCATACACTTTTATCAACAAAAAAATTTACAACGTTATTTTTTAATTAATAAATGTCCAACAATACAGTAAAGCCATTTATAATAATTATATCCCAGTGTTTAAAAAGTTAAAAACAACGTTGACATTCGCGTTGATAAAAGAAAACAAGACGAGATTATTATGTTTGTTGGTGAATTTAAAAGGAAACTGATTCCTCCAAAAACAAAACACACACACACACTCAATGGTATTTATATTAATTAAGGGAACGTGTTTGTTGGTTGGAGGAATCAAAACTTTCAAATTCACAAACAAACAAACAAACAGAAGAAGAATTTCACCTTATGGCAACAATTAGTATCCCCAGTAAACAACAACAACAACAACAACAGTATTATTATTATTATTATTATTATTATTATTACTATTATTATTGAAGGAACAACAGTTATTTAAAAATTCATTTCCCGCCTTTTCAAAAATATTTCCCAGGATTCAACAACAACAATATTTTTCAAGTTCTTTAAAAATATTTCTCAATTTTTTTTTTCTTTCCTCTTAACAATTATATAATTTCCCAATTCCACCCAACTAAAAAAAAAAAAAAAATTCTATATCCTAGAATAATTTGAAGAACAACATTATTTCCTGATATTAAAAAAAAAAATTATATATTACTAATTAATGTTACTTTAAAAATTACCATAGGCTGGATTCAATTACAATAAAGTTTACATAATTATTACAGAGTACAGTATTTCAATTACTCAATAACAAACAAATAAATAAATAAATAAATAAATACAGAATAAATAATAAATTCTTTTACTTATTCATTTAATTATTTATGCATTTATTCTTTTATTTATTAATTTATTCACATATTTATCAATTTATTTATTTACATATTTATTCTTTTATTCATGTATTAATTAATTAATTTATTTATTATTCTTTTACTTATTCATTTATTTACATATTTATTCTTTTATTCATGTATTTATTTACGTATTAATTAATTAATTTATTTTTTATTCTTTTACTTAATCATTTATTTATGTATTTATTCTTTTATTTATTTATTCATGTATTTATTTACGTATTTATTCTTTTATTTATTTATTCATGTATTTATTCCTGTATTTATTCCTGTATTTATTCTTTTATTTATTTATTCATGTATTTATTCATTTATTTATTCTTTTATTTTTTTATTCATGTATTTATTCCTGTATTTATTCCTGTATTTATTCCTTTAGGCTACGGGGTGGTTGAGTGGATTCTCGGTGATGTTGATATCCTTATTTGCCGCTGCTGTCGTTGTTGTTGTCGTGGTGTTGTTGTCATTGTTGTTGTCGATGATGAGATTGTTGATGTTGGCGTTGATGTTGGTGTTGGCGTTGGTGTTGGTGTTGAGGGAGGACTGTCTGGACCCCATACCAACACCGACACTGTTACGGTTGTGTAGTGCTGTGTGGAGGTGGGAGAGAGAGGGAGAGACAACACACTCTTTTATTGGCATGTTGGGAGAGTATGGGAGGAGAGTATGAGTGAGAGGGTGTGTGGGAGTATGAGTGGGAGAGTGTGAGTGGGTGGGTGTATGAGGGGGTGTGAGAGGGTATGAGAGGGTGGGAGTATGAGGAGGGTGTGAGTGGGTGAGAGTATGAGGGAGAGAGTGAGAGTAGGGAGGAGTATGAGTGAGAGATTAATTAATGAACTGATAGACATTAGGTGCCAGCCACAACACCAAGGTCATATAGCGCCAGAAGAAGGTGATAGAGAGGCGAGACAGCAAACAGGAAGAAATAAAAAGAAAAGAGGGACAGTTGAAGAAGTATAAAAGAAGGATCTGGGCGGGTCCAAATGAGCGCCAAAACCCTTAGTAAGTAACACCAGTGGTTCTTAATCAGCGGATAAGAAAAATATATCTTTACAATTATACACATGTTATTTTTTTTTTTTTTTCAGCAGTGTTGTGAGATAGAGATAACTTAATTAATTTAGAGATAACTTAATTAATTTCCTAATGAAGTGCCAATGTTACAATAGACTCAAATACAGGATACAGTATTTCAGTTTTAGCATTTTTTTTGTATTGTATATTCTGTATTTTGTATTTCTGACTGACTGCTGATTTGAAAGGGATGCAGACTGTATATTGAAAAAAGTTAAGTATGAAGTGAGAGTATGAGGGAGAGTATGAGGCAGAGACAGCACACACTTTTATAGATGTGCAGTATGTGGAGGTGAGTGAGAGGAAGGGAGAGTATGAGGGAGAGTATGAGGCAGAGACATCACACACTTTTATTGACGTGCAGTATGTGGAGGTGAGAGGGAGGGAGTGAGAGTATGAGGGAGAGACATCACACACTTTTATTGATGTTGGTATATTGATGTGAGGGAGTGGAAGGGAGAGCATGAATGAGAGGAAGGGAGAGGCATGAATGAGAGGAAGGGAGAGCATGAATGAGAGGAAGGGAGAGCATGAATGAGAGGAAGGGAGAGGCATGAATGAGAGGAAGGGAGAGCATGAATGAGAGGAAGGGAGAGCATGAATGAGAGGAAGGGAGAGCATGAATGAGAGGAAGGGAGAGTATGAATGAGAGGAAGGGAGAGCATGAATGAGAGGAAGGGAGAGCATGAATGAGAGGAAGGGAGAGTATGAATGAGAGGAAGGGAGAGCATGAATGAGAGGAAGGGAGAGTATGAATGAGAGGAAGAGAGAGCATGAATGAGAGGAAGGGAGAGCATGAATGAGAGGAAGGGAGAGCATGAATGAGAGGAAGGGAGAGCATGAATGAGAGGAAGGGAGAGGCATGAATTATGGGTCATATATATTAATAATTATATAGTACAGAATTTTTTTTTTAACTAATTAACCTTATGTATATATAAATAAATATCTAATTATTAAAGATGATATATTTAACTAATTAATATTATGAATAAATATATATAGTAAATAATATATCTAATTATTAAAGATTATATATTTAACTAATTAATAATATGAATATATAGATTGATATATATAGTAAATAAAATATTTAATTATTAATAATTATATATATATTTAACTAATTAATATTATGAATAAATATAATGATATAATTATTATAATATTAGTGATAAGAATTGTACCAAGTAATTAGATGGTAATTATAAAAGTCATTAAAAGTTGAATTATACCACTCGGCCGATGTCACATACAGTTTTATATACTTGGTAACACTGTCCCACCACACCGCCGCCCCTTCTGGTAACACTCCTTTAAAATTACTAATTATAATATTTAACGTGGATTAATTAAAATATTACGTGAATTAATTAAAATATTTAACGTGGATTAATTAAAATATTTAACGTGGATTAATTAAAATATTTAACGTGGATTAATTAAAATATATAACGTGGATTAATTAAAATATTTAACGTGGATTAATTAAAATATTTAACGTGGATTAATTAAAATATCTACGAAATATTATACATTCTTTTTGTTTCCTTATTCTTATATATAGTAATTTGTTATGTAGTTATGTTAATACAAATTGTGTTTAATACCAGTGTGTGACAACGACCTTAGTGAGTGGTATAAGTGGAATTATACCATTAATTAAGTGGTATAAATGGTATAAGTGGAATTATACCATTAATTAAAGTGGTATAAGTGGAATTATACCATTAATTAAAGTGGTATAACTGATAAAAGTGGAATTATACCATTAAATAGTGGTATAAATGGTATAACTAGAATTATACCATATTAAAGTGGTATAAATGTTATAACTTGAATTATACCATATCTAAGAGTGGTTTAACTGGTAAAAGTGGAATTATACCATTTTAGATAGTGGTATAAATGGTATAACTAGAATTATACCATATTAAAGAGTGGTATAATGGTATAACTAGAATAAAATCATGCAACAACACCAATTAAATGCAATGGAATAATACCATGCAACAAAAACACCATCAATGCAATGGAATTATACCATGCAAGAACACCACCATCAATGCAATAATAAATACCAAATGATATGAATGCAATGGAATTATTATACCATGCAATAATACCAATGTTAAGGAATTATACCATGCAATATAATACCATACACACACACACACACATACATACACACATACATTTACTCTTTCTCCCTATATCTCTCACACACTTTTACTCTCTCTCTCTCTCTCTCTCTCTCTCTCTCTCTCTCTCTCTCTCTCTCTCTCTCTCTCTCTCTCTCTCTCTCTCTTATGGAAAGTGTTGACCCATTTGTACCTCTTGTGGTAATGTAAACTTGTGACCTTCCCCCCCCCCTAATCTCCCTGGTTGTCAGAGGCCCCCAGACTCCCTGGTCCAGTAAGCTGTGGTCCCATTTCCCTGGGATGTACTTCAGTAACCCAGACATATAGTGACATACACACATATAGTGACATAGACATATAGTGACATACAGACATATAGGGACATATAGTGACATACAGACATATAGGGACATACAGACATATAGTGACATACAGACCCTCCTTTATTTTAATTGTTTTTGTCACTGTGACCAGAACGAACCTGGGAGAAAGTCAACAACAACAACAACAACAACTCTCTCTCTCTCTCTCTCTCTCTCTCACATACACACAAATAAAACGGAACATCAATATAACTTTTTCTATTATTATTATTATTTACCATGCATAATAATATATATTTTCTATTATTATTTACCCATGCATAATAATTATATATTTTCTATTATTATTTATCATGCATAATAATAAATAATTTTTTTATATATAATATAATTAATTTCCTCATGCAGAGAGTATCAACAGAATAATAATAATAATAATAATACTGTACAATGATAATGATGATGATATTTCTCGGTGCAAATGCAACATAAAACCAAGCATCACATTAACATGCAACAAAAAAAAAAAAAAAAAAAAAAAAAAAAAAAAAAAAAACAGGAAATAAAAAAAAAAATAAAAAAAATAAAAATAATAATAATAATAATGAAATATAATGATGAACGAACTGCCATCTTGTAACAATATAAATAAAAAAATATATATAAAAAATAAATAAATAAATAAGGTAACGAATGACATTTTGATAAGTGAAATGAAGTGAAGTGAAGTGAAGTGAAATGAAGTGTAGTGAAGTGAAGTGTAGTGATGTAAGGTGAAGTTATGTAAATTGAAGTGATGTAAGGTGAGGTGAAATGTAGTGAAGTGAAGTGTAGTGAAGTAAGGTGAAGTGAAGTGTAGTGAAGTAAGGTGAAGTGAGGTGTAGTGAAGTGTAGTGATGTGAGGTGAAGTTAAGTAAGGTGAGGTGAAGTGAGGTGAAGTGTAGTGATGTAAGGTGAAGTGAAGTGAGGTGAAGCGAGGTGAGGTGAAGTGATGTGAGGTGAAGTGATGTAAATTGAAGTGAGGTGAAGTGAAGTGAAGTGATGTAAATTGAAGTGAGGTGAAGTGTAGTGATGTGAGGTGAAGTGAAGTGAAATGTAGTGAAGTAAGGTGAGGTGAAGTGTAGTGATGTAAGGTGAGGTGAAGTGAGGTGTAGTGAAGTGAAGTGAAATTATGCGGGGTGTAGTGAAGTTAGGTGAAGTGAAATTATGCGAGGTGAATTGAAGTGAAGTGAAGTGAAGTGAGGGTGTGTTATTGTAAGGTGAATAAACATAGGATTAATGAAGGAAACTGAACAGAATGGGAAGGAGAGGTGGGGAGAGGGAAAGAGATGGGAAAAGAAAGAGGGAAGAGAGGAGAGAGGAAAGAGAAGTGGAGAGGGGAAGAGAGGAGAGAGGTGGGGTGGAGAGGAGAGGGGAAAGAGAGGGGGAGAGGGGAAAGAGAGAGAAGGAGAGGGAAGAGAGATGGAGAGGGGAAAGAGGGGTGGAGAGGAGAGGGGAAGAGAGGTGGGGTGGAGAGGAGAGGGGGAAGAGAGGTGGGGTGGAGAGGAGAGGGAAGAGAGGTGGAGAGGGGAAAGAGAGATGGAGAGGGGAAAGAGAGATGGAGAGGGGAAAGAGAGGGGAAAAGAAAGAGAGGTGGAGAGGGGAAAGAGAGGAGGAGGAAAGGACGAGGGGGAAAAGAAAGAGGAAAGAGAGGTGGGGTGGAGTGGAGAGAGGAGGAGAGGAAAGAGAGGTAGAGAGGGGAGAGGAAAGAGAGGGGGAGAGGAGAGAAGAGTTGAGGGAGGGAGAGAAAGAGGTAAAAGGGAAGGACAGAATAGATAATGGAAGGACAGAATAAAGATAAAATAAGACTACTACTATTAGTACTACTACTACTACTACTACCACAATGCACACACACACACACACACACACATGACTGTCTCTATTTACACATACACACACACACATGACTGTCTATTTACACATACACAGCACACATACATACATACAAGATAGGGTAGGGTAGGATAGGATAGTGTGTGTGTGTGTTGTGTGTGTGTGTTTAATAAGGTTAGGTTAGGTTGGTTTTAGTGAGTGTGTGTGTGTGTGTGTGTGTGTGTGTGTGTGTGAGAGTGGTGGACGAATTTCAGTCTGTGTGTAAACGAAGGAAACTGAAGGTGAATGTGGGTAAAAGTAAAGTGATGGGTATTTGAGAGAGCAGAAACTGAAGTGATTGACTTTGCTACACCTTACAGAGTGGCTGTACCAACTGGGACAAAGTGTGAGATAACTCTGAGGGGCGAGAGGATGAAGGAAGTGAAGGAGTTTAAGTACCTGGGTACAGTTATGTGTAAACATGGAAGTATGGAAGGAAAAATTAGGGAGAGAGGCAGTGAAGGGTAGACAGGTCATAGGATCACTGGGGAGGATTATGAAGGGTAGAAGTGTGAGTATGGAAGTGAAAAGGGGACTGAGAAATAGTATAATCCTGCCAACACTGACATATGTGTCGGAGACATGGACATGGAGTAGGGCTCATCAGTCTAGAATAGGTGCTGTGGAAATGAGTTACTTGAGAGGAGCATGTGGACTTACTAGATGGGATGGAGAAAGTAATGAGAGTGTATATGAGAGATGTGGTATGAGTGAGAAGGCAATTGGTATTGAGTGTGGAGTGGTTGAGAGAGTGAAACGTAATACATTGAGATGGTATGGACATGTGGAGAGAATGCAAGGCGAGGAATTTGTAAAGAAGGTGTATGGAAGTGAAGTTGTGGCACCTGGTGTGAGAGGCAGACCACCGGTTAGATGGCAGAACAGAGTGGAAGAGTATGTAAAGGAGAGAAACATGAGGGGTAGAGTAAGGAGTAAGGAGGGAGTGTTGGAACAGAGTGGAAGAGTATGTAAAGGAGAGAAACGTGAGGGGTAGAGTAAGGAGTAAGGAGGGAGTGTTGGAACAGAGTGGAAGAGTATGTAAAGGAGAGAAACGTGAGGGGTAGAGGAGGGCTTAAACAAGTAAGGAGGGAGTGTTGGAACAGGGAGAACTGGAGACACTTCTGCCGTGGCCACCCCCTTGAGGGGAGTTCCCGGAGGGAACGAGGCGTCGGAGCTATAGATAGATAGATAGATAGAGGGTAGGTTAGGATAGTGTGTGTGTGTGTGTGTGTGTGTGTTTAATAAGGTTAGGTTAGGTTGGTTTTAGTGTGTGTGTGTGTGTATATCAGATTAGGTTAGGTTAGGTACTACATTAAAAGAAAACATACACATACACATAAACACACATATACAAACCACCAGACCAATGAAAAAAAAAAAAAAACAGACATACAAACAGACAGACAGATAGAATAGAGTACATTACCCAACACAAAACACCCAAACCTAACTACTACTACTACTACTACTACTACTACTATTTTTACTACTACTACTACTACTATTTTTACTACTACTACTACTATTATTACTACACACATTCCTGCATATGACCCTAAAAACAAACAAACACATACAAACATACATACAAACAGGCAAGCATCACATAATAAAGTTAGTTGTTTTTTTAATATATTTCAAGACAACAAACAAACAAACAAACAGACAAACAAACATTTACACACACCAAAAACTAACTAATATTACTACTACTACTACTACTATTACTACTACAAACATTCCTAAGAACAAACGAACAAACAAACAAACGGGGCAAACAAACAAACAGACAGGCGAGCATTACCTAATAATAATAATAATAAAAGTCAATAATATTATCATTATCATAACTATATATTTTTTTTAAGACAACAAACAAACGAACAAACAAACAAACAAACATACACAAAATTTTACACAAAACTGAAAAACTCAATTGAAATTAAAAACTTACACCACAAAGCTTGCATTTTTTTGGGGGGGTATTATTATTATTTTTTTTTTTTTTTTTTTTTTTTTTTGGTGAGATTTTTTTTTTTTTTTTTTTTGTTTTTGAAGTGTGTGCTGATTTGATGGATGCGATTTTTTTTTTTTCAACAGGATTTACCTTCTCCGATCGACACGGTTGATGCCCTTCTTGATCCACTACCCATCACTTGTTGAGGTGGTGGTGGAGAGAAGGGGGGGGGAGGGGGGTTGTGAGAGGTGTGGGTGGTGGTGGGGGGTTGGGTTGGAGAGAGAGAGAGAGAGAGAGAGAGAGAGAGAGAGAGAGAGAAGGGGTTGGTGGTGGAGAGAGGTGGAGGAGAGAGGTGGAGGGGAGAGGTGGGTGGAGAGGTGGGTGGAGAGAGAGAGAGAGAGGTGGAGAAAAGGAGAGACAATGAGGGAGGGAGGGAGGGAGGGAGGAAGGAAGGAAGGAAGGAAGGAAGGTAGGTAGGTAGGTAGGAAGGAAGGAAGGAAGGAAGGAAGGAAATAAGGTAGGTAGGTAGGTAGGTAGGTAGGTAGGTAGGAAGGAAGGAAGGAAGGAAGGAAGGAAGGAAGGAAGGAAGGAAGGAAGGAAGGAAGGAAGGAAGGAAGGAAGGAAGGAAGGAAGGTAGGTAGGTTGGTAGGTAGGTAGGTAGGTAGGTAGGTAGGTAGGTAGGTAGGTAGGAAGGTAGGTAGGTAGGTAGGTAGGTAGGAAGGAAGGAAGGAAGGAAGGAAGGAAGGAAGGAAGGAAGGTAGGTAGGTTGGTAGGTAGGTAGGTAGGTAGGTAGGTAGGTAGGTAGGAAGGTAGGTAGGAAGGAAGGAAGGAAGGAAGGAAGGAAGGAAGGTAGGTAGGTGGGTGGGTGGGTAGGTAGTTAGGTAGGTAGGTAGGTAGGTAGGTAGGTAGGTAGAAAGAAAGGATACCATATGAGCTAAAATCACAATAAAACACACACACACACACACACACACACACACACACACACAACCAACAACACACACACACACACACACACACACACACACACATAACCAACAAACACACACACACACACACACACACACATAACCAACACACACACACACAACCAACACACACACACACACAACCAACAAACACAAACACACACAAACACACAAATAACCAACAAACAAACACACACACACACACACAGTTTCAACCAACCAGCATAAAAAAACACCTGATGAATATTTTACTTCCTTCCAAACATTCATAAAACACCAAACCACTAAAATTCTTCCAAACACCATAAACTTTGGATAAAAACTTAAAAAAAACGCGTGTGAATAAACTTAACAAAAACAAAAACAACAACAATAATAATAATAATAATAATAATAATAATAATAATAATAAATTTAATAATAATAATAATAATAATAATAATAAAAATAATAATGATAATAATAATAATAATAATAATAATAATAATAATAATAATAATAATAATAATAATAATAATAATAATAATAATAATAATAATAATAATATTAATAATAATAATAATAAATTCTAAAATGAGTAAAAATGTTTCATACATTAAATAAAACTCATAACAAAATTGACGGTGTTTTCTTTTTCCAAACACCATGATAAATGATAGAGAAACAAACAGACTGATAGACACACACACACACACACACACAGATAGATAGACACACAGACACATACACGCAAACATAAACACACACACAGATAGATACACACAGACACATACACACACACACACACATACACACACACACACATAGACAGACACACAAACACACACACACACAGATAGATAGACACACAGACACACACACACACATAGACAGACACAGACAGACATTCATACACACACAGACAGATACATAGATAGACAGACAAACACACACACACACAAACAGACACATAAATATATATACACACAGAAAGAAAACACAGAAAAACACCTATACAATACCATAAACTTTATACACACACACACACACAAGAAAAAGAGAAAAAAACACCGCATATTGGATCCAAAAAATCACAAAACGCATGAACATACACACAGACAAACAATAAAACACCTACACTGATAAAAAATACTTAAGTGATTGGAAAAAAACACACACACACGAAGGAAAAAAACACCGCATTTTAACACACAAACACACGAAGGAAAAAAACACCGCATTTCAACACACACACACACACACACACGCAAGAAAAAAACACCTCATTTCAGAAGAACCCCCAAAACCACAAATTGCATAAACACACACACACATACAAACACACCCCAAATTCTGCAAGCAATTAAGAGAGGCCTATGTTCATGTTTTAATAATTATGTATGTTTAATTAAGGAACCCTGTGTGTGTGTGTTTATGTGTGTGTGTGTGTGTGTGTTTGTGTGTGTGTGTGTGATGTAGTCAGAAAATTGGAGGTAAAGGAGTCCTTCAAATATTGCCACGAAAAACACACACACACACACATATATATATACACAAACACACACACACATATACTGTATATATATATGCAAACACACACATACACACACTACATACACAAACACACACACATACACAAACACACACACATACACACATATATACAGGGTTATTCAAAACTACATTTACAAAATGACAGGGTAAAGTCCTGACATGATGTTAAACATAGTTCCATATATATTTTTCAAAAATGTAAAAAGTTAATTACACACATGAAAGCCAAATCCATTACCGTGGGCGAACGATCGAACACTTTAAAATAACACCTACCCCCACCTCATCCCCTGCTCTCTCTTAAGTGGACGAGGCAAGTTTTAAAACGTATGAAGCAATGAAACCCTTATCGATCATGGGATTCAATTTAATCGATCTCAAGGCTTCGTGTTTCTTGTAATGTCAGATAAGTTAGTAGTACCGCCCTGGCATCTACACGTATCACTCGGTAAGTGTAACTCGACCACAAAACAATACCCGTGATCGATAAGGGTTTATTGCTTCATACGTTGTATTAAGTTCCCTCGTCTACCCGAGAGAGAACACGGGGTGCTGTGGGGGGGGGGGGGGGGGGGGGAGTTAATTTTAGAAGTGTTTGATCATTCGCCCACGGTAATGGATTTGGCTTTCATGTCTGTCATTAACTTTTTAAATTTTTGAAAATTACATATGGAAATATGTTTAACATCATGTCAGGACTTTACCCTGTCATTTTGTAAATGTAGTTTTGAATAACCCTGTATATATACACAAACACACACACAAACGTTTCATGGCAATATTTGAAGGACTCCTTTACCTCCAATTTTCTGACTACATCACACACACACACACACACACACACATACACACACACACACACACAGGGTTCCTTAAATATAACATAACAAACACCTAATTAACCTATTGTAATGTAAATATATTAAAAAAAAGTACACATAGCATAAAATTGATGTACTGTACTGTACTATTATTACCCCTCCTTTGTAATAATTAATGTGTACATCTATATATTATACTGTACTATAAATGTACTATTATTACGTGTACTATTATTCCTCCTTTGTAATAATTAATGTGTACATCTATATATACCATAAATGTACTATTATTCCTCCTTCATAATAATTAACATGTACAGTTGGCAAAAAAAGTTTCGTTACCATCCCTAAAACAGTGTGATGTAATGTTGGTATGCCTGACAGGTGAGTGTAGTACCTCCACCACCCTCCGGCCTTCATAAGTCCGTGCCCCTGGGCCCTGGCCACTGCCCTTCAGTGTGTCATGGGCAGGCAAGTAGGAGTGACGTTCTTTCACCCAGTGCTATTTTTTCTGGGTATTTCACGGTTATTTTTTTTCTAAAATACTCAAACGCATTTCCTTATGTTTAATAATGAATAGTTAAATAGTAAGAGTTCTTCAACACTCAAAATTTAATTTAAAATCAGCTAAACTTTTGATATAAAAAAATTGACACTGCCGGAGCAATGACGATTCCCGTCCGACATGTCCCGGATGACACGAGTCACAGCTGCCCAGTCAGCGGAGTACCAACCCTACTGGGCTTACCCATGGTAAAATTAACGTAGGGGTGGTAACGAAACTTTTTTTGCCGACTGTACATCTATACATATATACG
>JAWQEG010001981.1:10000-25000 GCA_033782935.1 Petrolisthes cinctipes | reverse complement strand
TACTATGTAAAACATGATAGTGAGTAGCAGAGGTGCCGCTCCATCTTGATTGGTAGCCAGAGGAAAAGTGACGGTAGTGACCTGAGTTGACAGGTGGAGCTTATACACTTATACCTGAGTACACTCACCCTAGGTGCACTGACAACGGCGGAAAAATATTTTGTCCAGTGTTGTGATACATATATATATTATCATTGTTAATATGAGAAGTGAATGATACTTTCATATACCTACATGGCTTAATTAGTGAAGTAAATGTATACGTAGTAATTTAGATTAATTTAGCATCAGTAAATAGCTGATATGAGAGAGTGAGTGAAGTGTATTGGTCTGATTTGGCAGCATTGTGGGAGGGAAAAACCTCCCAACAGCCAACGCCTCAGCGCTCAGTATATTTTGAAAAGACTATAGTCAATATATTTTAGAGAGTGAGTCAATATATCTAAGGGGGTGCGGTAGTAGGGGGACAGGCTTGGGGGGGGACTGGGGGGGTGCGGGAATAGGGGGACAGGCTTGGGGTGGGTAGAAAGCCTGTCCCTTATTCCCGCACCCCCTTAACCCCCCCCAAGCCTGTACCCCTACTTCCGCACCCCCCCATTCCACCCCCAAGCCTGTCCCCCTACTCCCGCACCCCCCAGTCTCCCTCCCAAGCCTGTCCCCCTACTTCCGCACCCCCAAAACCCCCCCCCACAAGCCTGTTCCCCTACTCCCACACACCCCCAGTTCCCCTCCCAAGCCTGTCCCCCTACTCCCACACACCCCCAAAACCCCCCCAAGCCTGTCCCCCTACTTCCACACCCCAAACCCCCCTGCAAACCTTTACCCCTATTCCCACACACCTCCAAAACCCCCCCCCCCCAAGCCTGTCCCCCCCCCCATATTCCCACACACACAACCCAATAATTAACACAATACTTATCAAACATAATTCAGTATTTATTTTATATTTACCTTCTTCTTGTTAGGGTCAAGTTCCCTGACAATGTTAAGGTCATTACGTCTGATGTAAGAGTCAACCAATAGTCCAAGGTTGGTAGCATTAAGGGCCTTCTCAAAGTGTTGACGATATACCGATACAAGGTCCTGGTTACACTCCTCTACCTTACCTGTAAAATAATAAAGAAGGAAGTTGTTATATAGTGTAATAATAATAATAATAATAATAATAATAATAATAATAATAATACTAATAATAATAATACTAATAATAATACTAATACTAATAATAATAGTAATAATAATAATAATAATAATAATAATAATAATAATAATAATAATAATAGTAATAGTAAATGTGTGTGTGTGTGTGTGTGTGTGTCTGTAATTGTGTGTGTGTGTGTGTGTGTGATGATATGGTTACACTCCTCTACCTTACCTGCAAAATAATAAAGAAGGGAGTTGTTATATAGTGTAATAATAATAATAATAGTAATAGTAATAAATGTGTGTGTATGTGTGTGTGTGTGTGTGTTGTGTTCATATGGTTACATTCCTCTACCTTACCTGTAATATAATAAAGAAGGGAGTTGTTATATGGTGTTACAGGGAGAGATGTAATAATAATAATAATAATAATAATAATAATAATAATAATAATAATAACAATAATAATAATAATAATAGTAATAAATGTGTGTGTGTGTGTGTGTGTGTGTTGATATGGTTACATTCCTCTACCTTGCCTGTAAAATAATAAAGAAGGAAGTTGTTATATAGTGTTACAGGGAGGGAAGTACTACTACTACTACTACTACTACTACTACTACTACTACTACTACTAATAATAATAATAATAATAATACTGTAATAATAATAATAATAATAATAACAATAATAATAATAATAATAATGTGCGTGTGTGTGTGTAATTGTGGGAGTGATATATATGTATGTATGTAAATATGTGTGTGTGTGTGTGTGTGTGTGATTACACTCCTCTACCTTACCTGTAAATAATAAAGGGATGTTGTTATATGTGTGTGTGTGTATGTGTGTTGATATGGTTACACTACTCTACCTTGCCTATTATATATTATGATGTTGTATGTTGTATTGTATGTTGTATTGTATTGTATCTCCAAGTTGTATTGTACTTAGGTTGGATATTTAGATAATAAGAAATATTGTAATTTTATTAATAAATGAATAAATTAGTGATAGGATTGGAGAGCTTCCCTTTCCATTCAGGGAACATCCGACCATGTGGTTTGTAGTCTGTCATTGTAGTTAGGTTAGGTTAGGTTAGGTTAGGTTATATAATATAAAGAAGGTAAAAAATATATAAAAATAACTGAAATGTGCCAAGGAGGGGAGGGGGAATGAGGGAAGGGAAAGTAATGGGGGGGGGGGGGAGTAGGAATATGGCAACACTGACCAAAGTGGTGCCAGAGTAGGTATTCGACGGTGCCGGTGGTCATGGTGCCGGCCCTAAGGTGTCGGATGTTGAGCTTCTGGTAACCCCACTCGATCCAACCAGCCGGGGTTGACGAACAATTCACGAGGACCAGAGCATCAACCTGATAATTAAATAAAGGTTAGGTTAGGTTAGGTTAGGTTAGGTTAGGTTAGGTTAGGTTAGGTTAATTTAGGTTAGGTTAGGTTAATTTAGGTTAGGTTAGGTTAGGTTAGGTTAGGTTAGGTTAGGTTAATTTAGGTTAGGTTAGGTTAATTTAGGTTAGGTTAGGTTAGGTTAGGTTAGGTTAGGTTAGGTTAATTTAGGTTAGGTTAGGTTAATTTAGGTTAGGTTAGGTTAGGTTAGGTTAGGTTAGGTTAGGTTAGGTTAGGTTAGGTTAGGTTAATTTAGGTTAGGTTAGGTTAATTTAGGTTAGGTTAGGTTAGGTTAGGTTAGGTTAGGTTAGGTTAATTTAGGTTAGGTTAGGTTAATTTAGGTTAGGTTAGGTTAGGTTAGGTTAGGTTAGGTCGGGTCAGGTTAGGTTAGGTTAGGTTAGGTTAGGTTAGGTTAGGTTAGGTTAGGTTAGGTTAGGTTAGGTTAGGTTAGGTTAGGTTAGGTTAGGTCAGGTCAGGTCACAAGGACAAATGCGTCAACCCGAAAATAAAAAAAAAGTTACGATTATGATTACAAAAAAAAGAATGTAATCTATTACAAGATATTGTAATGGTGATTACAATAATGATTACAGGAAGAGGAACATGCATGGATAGCTTAATAACCAACTTAGTTACTCAAAATTCAGTATTCTGTATTTCAAACTTCATACAGCCAAGTAATACATATTTTTTTTTTTATATAAATTTTTAAAACCTTCCATGGCTTTATTTAGACAAAAATGTATCCATTAATTGTACAAGCCTATGCTGTAGCCTACAATATATCAATATTTCCGGTATGTAAAAAACTTAATGGGTAAAACTTGAACTTAATTATAATTATTGGCAAAACTTCAGTAAATGAATGAATTGAGTTAAACCAATTTGTTGTACCATATATGGAAACACAGTATTTTATTCTCAAAACATGGACATGGAAATTAAAGCTTAAGGTTTTTATTGTACTTGATGAAAACTAAACTGTGAAAAGTGTTATAACTAAGATAACATGTGTCTGGCATTAAGGACCCTGTGATCATGTATGGGAATTGGAGGCTTCTGATTCCTCCTAACCATGCCACGAAACAAGCTCCTTCCCTATAGGTGGTGTTTCGTGGCAATATTTGAAGGACTCATTTACCTCCAATTTTCTGACTACAACACAAGGTCCCTTAAGGTGGTAATTCTTTTTTGGTACATTGGAGTGCCTTGATTCCTCCAAAGTATGCCATGAAACAGGACCAGAAGAGCAAAAATAATAGTGTTCTGTTGCTTGGAATAGTTTGGAGGATTCAGTTGCTCCAGATTTACCAACACAGAACTTCCCCCTTAAGACTCAGCCAATAACACTGAATACTCTCAAACAGGTACTCATCTTACTCACAACACTACCTACTTCATTATAAGATTAGTTACCATAGACATAGACACTTTATTTTGTTACCAGTATTTAATTAAGGGGGAAGTTTTGTGTCGGTGGAGCAATTGATTCCTCCAAACTATTCCAAGCAACAGAACACTATTATTTTTGCTCTTCTGGTCCTGTTGTTTCATGGCATACTTTGGAGGAATCAAGGCACTCCAATGTACCAAAAAAGAATTACCACCTTAAGAGGATCTGTATGTTATGGAAGACAAGGGTTAGCCAAGTACAGTAGGTTGAAACTTGTATGGAGGGTGTGTAATATGTAGTTTTGTAAGTAGCAGCTGGTAGTTTTGTAAGTAGCAGTTGGTATAGTTAGGTAGCTCAATAGTCTACTTTGCTTCACTTAATAATTAATTCTTTAAAATATTGTTGACATATTTATCATGATAATAATAATATGGCTTCATACTCCTGGTGGTTAATTACACACTTTCAATTACTGTGAAAAATATATATACAGAAATAAATAGCAAGATATTTGGGCTAGATAATTAGATAGAGAGAACAATTTTAAGTGTAATTGATCACGATTACAAATACTTTATAAATAATATGAATGTAATCGATTACGAATACTTGTAATACTGTAATCTATTGTCATCGATTACGAATTACAAATTACAATTACCCCACGTCTGTACTGGTGGTAACAGTGTTGTATACAGTATTCATAATAATAAATAAATAAATAATAAATAAATAATAATAAATAATATACATGGTTTTTTTTTTTGTACTTTTATATCTAAATTTTGTTGATAAACATAATTGTAGATGTCATAAAGAGGTAAGAATCATCACACATTGCAGTTACTGTACTGTATGAAAATGATAGCTATAAGTTTGATTGGAATAGGTCAGGTTATAGTCTTTTTGAAATATACTGAGCGCTGAGGCGTTGGCCACCTCCGAGATTTACCTGACTGCTACGTTGCCAGATCTCGTCTGGACAATTATGGGATTAGATCCTCATTAATAATGACAGCCAGCCCTCACCAACCCACAGTCTGTTTTCTCTCTCTCTCTCTCATCTGTTGCCTATATATATCGCTTGCCGTTAACAACAAAACATAAAAGTAAATTTTTCCTTTTCTGTTGACACATTATGTTGTATTATAAATGGGACACTTTTCTGAGGATATAACATAATTTTTCGTTTGTTTCGACTTTTATTCCTCACCACCACTGCTGGTGATGGTGCAATGATAGGTCCTCTATTTGCTTTCTCTTCTAAAAAGTACTTATTTACATTATAAATAAGTTCTCTCTCTCTACTATGCAAAACATGATAGTGAGTAGCAGAGGTGCTGCTCCATCTTGGGTGGTAGCCAGAGGAAAAGTGACGGTAGTGACCTGAGTTGACAGGTGGAGCTTACGCACTTATCCCTGAGTACACTCACCCTAGGTGCACTGACAACGCCGGAAAAATATTTTGCCCAGTGTTGTGATACATATATATATTATCATTGTTAATATGAGAAGTGAATGATACTTTCATATACCTACATGGCTTAATTAGTGAAGTAAATGTATACGTAGTAATTTAGATTAATTTAGCATTAGTAAATAGCTGATATGAGGGAGTTAGTGAAGTGTATTGGTCTGATTTGGCAACATTGCGGGAGGGAAAAACCTCCCAACAGCCAACGCCTCAGCGCTCAGTATATTTTGGAAAGACTATAGGTTAGGTTAGATTAGATCAGGTCAGGTGAGGTGAGGTCAGGTGAGGTCAGATTAAGTAGCAATATACTCACATCATTAGGGTACTTGGTGGCATATCGGGACAGTACATTGGCTCCGAGTCCGACACCAAAACCAATGAAGGAACGCAGGTGGAAGTGATTCTTGACCGATGTTAGGGTGTCGGCAAGCTCATCCAAGGTGGGGTATTCATAGCTGTGTGGGGGAGAGGGAGGGAGAGGAGGAATATTACTCTCACTGGATGGATGTACTCTCACTTTTTCTCTCTCTCACTTTTTCTCTCTCTCACTTTTTCTCTCTCTCACTTTTTCTCTCACTTTTTGTCAGGGAGTGAGAGGAGGGATATTACTTTCACTTTTTCTCTCTCTCGCTTTTATTCTCACTTTTTGTCAGGGAGTGAGAGGAGGAATATTACTCTCACTTTTTCTCTCTCTCACTTTTTGTCAGGGAGTGAGAGGAGGGATATTACTCTCACTTTTTCTCTCTCTCACTTTTTGTCAGGGAGTGAGAGGAGGGATATTACTCTCACTGGATGGATGTACTCTCACTTTCTCTCTCTCTCGCTTTTATTCTCACTTTTTTGTTTGTTTGTCTCTCAACTCCACTCTCACTTTTTCTTTTTGTCTCTCTCACTTTTTGTCCCACGTTTTCACTCTCATTTTTTGTCTCCCTCCTTAACTCTCACTGTCTCTCACTTCACTCTCACTGTCTCTCACTTCACTCTCATTGTCTCTCACATTCACTCTCACTTACAAACCAAACAATAATATAACTCTCCCATCACTCTCACTGTTACTCTCCCATTACACTCTCACTGTTACTCTCCCATTACACTCTCACTGTTACTCTCCCATTACACTCTCACTGTAACTCTCCCATTACACTCTCACTGTTACTCTCACATTACACTCTCACTGTTACTCTCCCATTACACTCTCACATTACACTCTCACTGTTACTCTCCCATTACACTCTCACTGTTACTCTCCCATTACACTCTCACTGTAACTCTCCCATTACACTCTCACTGTTACTCTCCCATTACACTCTCACTGTTACTCTCCCATTACACTCTCACTGTTACTCTCCCATTACACTCTCACTGGTACTCTCCCATTACACTCTCACTGTTACTCTCCCATTACACTCTCACTGTAACTCTCCCATTACACTCTCACTGTTACTCTCCCATTACACTCTCACTGTTACTCTCCCATTACACTCTCACTGTTACTCTCCCATTACACTCTCACTGTAACTCTCCCATTACACTCTCACTGTTACTCTTCCATTACACTCTCACTGTAACTCTCCCATTACACTCTCACCGACAATCCAGAGGAATATAAAATGAGAATTGGCAAAAAAATATTTAAACTTCCTTATATATAAAAAATAATAATTCTAGTTAATTCTAATATAATGATAAGTCTAATACTTTTTTGTCAACTGTACTGTACTTGTAAAAAATAAGATATTACATAATTTGGCACAAGATCAAATTTATTACACCTCGAACGAGAAAAATTCCTGAATACGACACTCCATTGAAATATTACCCAAGAAAGGAAAGTAACACGGAAGGAAGGAAGGAAGGAAGGAAGGAAGGAAGGAAGGAAGGAAGGAAGGAAGGAAGGAAGGAAGGAAGGAAGGAAGGAAGGAAGGAAGGAAGGAAGGAAGGAAGGAAGGAAGGAAGGAAGGAAGGAAGGACGGCAGAAAGGAAGGAAGGAAGGAAAGAAGGAAGGAAGGAAGGAAGGAAGGAAGGAAGGAAGGAAGGAAGGAAGGAAGGAAGGAAGGAAGGAAGGAAGGACGGAAGGAAGGAAGGAAGGAAGGAAGGAAGGAAGGAAGGAAGGAAAGACGAACAGAAGAAAGGAAGGAAGGAAGGATGGCAGAAAGGAAGGAAGGAAGGACGGCAGGAAGGAAGGATGGCAGAAAGGAAGGACGGCAAAAAGGAAGGAAGGAAGGACGGAAGGAAGGACGGCAGAAAGGAAGGAAGGAAGGAATGAAGGACTGACTACCCACCCTTCTGGTAAAGTCCTTGCTCCTTCCTCTTGTCCCGGGGCGTTCACGTGTAAGATGCAGAAGTTGTTGACGATATTACGCATCTCAGGGTAAAGGAAGAACGCCTGTAATGAACCAACAACATTGTATTAAGGTTATGTTATGTTATGCATCTCAGGGTAAAGGAAGAACGCCTGTAATCAACGAAGAACATTGTATTAAGGTTATGTTATGTTATGCATCTCAGGGTAAAGGAAGAACAGTGTATTAAGGTTAAGAGAACATGAGGTGTTTTAGAAGTTATTGATAATGTTATGCATCTCAGGGTAAAGGAAGAACGTCTGTAATGAACGAAGAACATTGTATTAAGGTTATGAGAATATTGTATTAAGGTTATGTTATGCATCTCAGGGTACAGGAAGAATGTCTGTAATGAAGTGAATTACATTTGTATTTTGGTAACATAATTTCTACATTCTATTTCTGTAACGTTGGGTGGTAATTTATCTTTGTAACATTCCCTGATATAACTTACTGTAATTAACTATATTAATGCATATTTTTTGTAACCATAACTAACTTAACACACACACACACACACACATACACACACACACACACAGACACATACACATACACATACACAGACACATACACATACACACAGACACACACATACACACACACATACACATACACATACACATACACATACACAGACACACCCACACACACACATACACATACACACATACACACACACAGACACAGAAAAAAAAATAAACATAAAAAATCACTGACCTGGAAATTGGTGACATGGTTAAGTCCCAGGTCATGATAGCTAAGTATAACCGGGTCAGACGTCGGGTTACCAGCGACGGCGACGGTAATGGCACCGTGTCGGGTTACCACGGTCTGACACTGACCTCCCGACCCATCGTCACTCAGGGTTCGGGCCGGAGCGCAGGTCAATTGGACGTGGCGGAGGTCTACGTCGTCTAAGGTCTCACTAGGCATGGTTCTGTAATAATAATAATAATAATGATAATAATAATAATGATGATAATAATAATAATAATAATAGTAATAATAATAGTGATAGTAATAATTGTTCTGTAGGGGGGATGATAGTAATAGTAATAATGATAATAATAATGATAATAATAATAATAATGATAATAATAATAATAATGATAGTAATAGTAGTGATAATAATAATAATAATGATAGTAATAGTAGTGATAATAGTAGTAATAATGATAGTAGTAGTAATAATAGTTCTGTAGGGGGGGATAATAGTAATAATAATAATGATAATAATAATAATAATAATAATAATAGTAATAATAGTAATAGTATTAGTAATAATAATAATAATAATAATAATAATAATAATAAAAACAATAATAGTAAACGTAATAATAATAATAATATAATAATGTTGACAATAATAATAATAATAACAGTAGTAGTAGTAGTAGTAGTAGTAGTAGTAGTAGTAGTAGTAGTAGTAGTAGTAGTAGTGGTAGGATAGGTATGCATGCTAATCTCACACACACACACACACACACACAAGGAGAGTAGGGCAAGGTAAGGTAATGTGTGAAGGAATGTTAGGGAAAGGAAGGGAAGGGGAGGGAAGGGTAGGGTAGGGAAAGGTAGGGTAGGGTAGGGTAGGGTAGGGAAGGATAGAGAAAGGAAGGGGGGGTAGGGGAGGGGAAAGGAGGGAAGGGGAGGAAAGGGAAGGGAAGGGTAGAGAAGGGAAGGGAAGGAAGGGAAGGGAAGGGAAGGGGAAGGAAGGGAAGGGAAGGGAAGGGAAGGGGAGGAACGTTATTACCTATATTTAATAACAATTGGTGTTTAGTGGTATATGTTAATAGTTATTCCTGTTAATGTTTGTTGGGTTGGTTACTGGTTATTTCTGTTCCATGATTGTTCACTGTCTTACTCTGTATGAAGATTTAATGTGTTTCATGAAGCTCCGATTCGGAGGTGATGAAACTGTTATTCTCAAGTACTGGAGTCAGTTCTCTCCAGCTGCTTGTCCTGTACACTACTCTTGTACACAGCTCTGGTTTATTGCTGTGTAAAGCCTAGATAAAGGTTTTACAGTTTACTTGCCTATTACTTATTCTACCACAATTTACACAGCAATAACTTTTTCTCAGTTGGTTATGGAGAGGCTACTAAGACCAGAACGCTTCGAAGGCTCGCAAGATACCACTCCTGCTCAATGGACTCATTGGCTTCGTACCTTCTCCAACTTCGTACAGTCTATTACGCCAGCACCTGACAAACTCAAGTTGCTCACTAATTACATCTCGCCTGAAGCCTATTCACACATCACTGACTGCACGACGTATGAAGAAGCCATCAAAATTATGAAAGACGTGTACGTGAAGCCAAAGAACATAATTTACGCCAGGCATCAATTGGCTACACGAAGACAACTACCTAGTGAGTCCATCGACACCTACTTCCGCTCCCTCAAGTTATTGTCTAAAGACTGTGAGTTCAAGCAAGTAACTGCTGACACTTACACTCAAGAAGCCATTCGAGACTCCTTCATCGCCGGCCTTGCCTTCCCTGTCATACGTCAGCGGCTACTGGAGAAAGAATCGTTGACTTTAAATGAAGCCGTTCAGCTTGCTAGAAGCCTCGATACTGTCCAACGCAACGCTGAGGGGTACTCATCATCATCAGTCACTGGGAATTTAACCGTTGCTGCTGCTGCTGCTGTTGACATTACTACAACTTCGCCCGCCTGCTCTACCACCGAGACCTCCGCTGCTGCCTCCCTGGTCGGAAAGTGTTACTTCTGTGGCGGTAGGCGACATCCCCGGTTTAGCTGTCCAGCCAGGGCCTCTGTGTGCCACAAATGTGCAAAGAAGGGCCATTTTGCTGGTGTCTGTAGAAGCAGCAATCGTGGGAAACCCAGGATCTCCTCTACTTCTGCTGCTGCTGTGTTCGGGTCTACTGAATCTACCTCCTTCTCCACCCACCCCTGTGACCATTGTGCTTCGACCCCTGTGACTGATGCTCCGGTATTGGCCTCGGTAGCTATGCCTCTCTGTTCTACCATACCAGTAAATGTTAATGGCCTACAAGTAAATTCTCTTATTGACAGTGGAAGCACTATCAGCTTCATTCACCCAGAGGTAGTCAAAAGTTTGAATATTCCTGTACATCCCTCAAAATGTAATATCACCCTTGCTGCCTCTCAAATTTCTACCACTTTTGGACACTGCTTTGCTAATTTGACAGTGAAAGACAACTATTATCCACAAATTAAACTTTCAGTGCTTCCTCAGCTATGTTCCAGGATTATCTTAGGTCAAGACTTTATGGAGAAGCATGAGGCTGTAGAATTGACGCTCTGTGGGTCATTACCTAAACTAACTATATGTGGTGTAGTGTGTATGAACATTGACTCTCCTTCTCTGTTCCCTAATCTTTCCCCTGATATTAAGCCTATATCTACTCATACACGAAAGTTTACAAGATCTGATGAGGAATTTGTTCGTTCTGAGATACAGTCCTTATTACATGCGGGAATAATAGAAAAGAGTCAGTCCCCCTGGAGGGCCCAAGTGCATGTTACTAAAGATGAAAGGCACAAACAACGCATGGTAGTCGACTACTCGAGAACAATTAATCGTTTCACACTACTTGATGCCTATCCTATGCCTCGGATCCATGACTTGATACATAAAATGGCTAAGTACAGAATATTCAGTAAGATGGATTTGAAAAGTGCCTATTATCAAGTACCCCTTAGAGAATCGGAGAAACAGTACACTGCATTTGAGGCCGATGGCCAACTATTCCAATTTAACAGAATACCTTTTGGATTGACTAATTCTGTTGCTGTTTTCCAGAGAGTCGTGGATTCGATCATAGCTGACTGTGGGTTGGAAGCGACTTATGCTTATATTGATGATGTGATTATATGTGGGGAAGGCAAGGAGGACCATGACAGAAATCTTCAGCGCTTTAAGGAGGCTGTTTCTAAGTATAATCTTTCTTTGAATTTTAATAAGTGTCTATATAATCAAAATGAGATCACTTATCTTGGATACTGTATCTCTAATGGTTCCTTAAGGCCTGACCCTGATCGTATCAAACCACTGGTGGACTTGCCTATACCTGATAACTTGCCTTCCCTTAAACGAGCTCTTGGCCTCTTCTCATATTATTCAATTTGGATTGAGGACTACTCAAAGCGTATTCAACCCCTCCTGCATAGTTACTCTTTTCCTCTTTGCTCAGAAGCTATTAAGTGTTTCAGAGCACTAAAGGAGGAGATTTCTAAAGCCCCTTCAAATAGAGACTGACGCTTCCTCTGTCTCCATAGCAGCCACCCTCTCCCAGTTAGGACAACCTGTAGCTTTTTTCTCCAGGACTCTGAATAACTCTGAGAGACTCCAGCCTGCTATAGAGAGAGAGGCTGCTGCCATCATAGAAGCAGTACGTAAGTGGAGACTTTTTGTTATTGGAAGGAGATTCACCATAGTCACTGACCAGCAAGCAATTTCATTCATGTTCAGCTCCAGTCATTCCTCTAAAATTAAAAATGATAAAATCTTGAGCTGGCGCCTTGAGCTCTCCGAATATCTGTTTGACATAAAGTATAGACCGGGCTCCGAAAATGTTCCCTGTGATACTCTTTCTCGTGTGTGTTCGGCTGCAAGAAGTAACCCTGTCTCTCTTGAGGAAATACATACTTCCTTGTGTCATCCTGGAATCACTAGACTCCACCATTTTGTAAAAATAAAGAATTTGGCTTTCTCTTTAGAAGATGTAAAGAAGATTTGCTCCCAGTGTAAAGCTTGTTCTGAACTTAAACCCAAGTTCTTCAAACCTCCAGCTAGCAATCTTATTCGAGCTATGCGACCCTTTGATCGAATTTCTGTTGATTTCACGGGACCAAAACCCTCTGCTACTAAGAACAAATACCTCCTTGTCATGATAGATGAGTACTCAAGATTCCCTTTTGCTTTCCCATGTTCAGATATGTCTGCTCAAACTGTCATTGCATGTTTTCGTAAACTGTTCTCTCTTTTTGGCTGCCCCTCTGCAGTTCACTCCGACCGAGGAACACAGTTTATGTCAAAAGAAGTTTCTGAGTTTGTAATGAGTCACGGTATTGTCATGTCTCACTCTACTCCGTATCACCCCACCGGAAATGCACAGTGTGAGAGAGAGATAGGTACCATTTGGAAATCTGTGCGGTTAGCTCTCAGATCTCACAAACTTCCAGAATGTCAGTGGGAACTAGTTTTAGATACAGTGCTTCATTCCATTCAGTCACTCCTTTGTACTGCCACTAACCAAACCCCTCATGAGAGATTGTTTGCTTTTCCCAGGAAATCTTTTAATGGATACTCTCTACCAACTTGGCTGACTGCTCCCGGACCTGCACTACTGCGGAAGTTTGTTCGCACTTCTAAGTCTGATCCTCTAGTTGAAGAAGTCGATCTTGAGAGTGCAAATCCTTACTACGCTCACGTTCGCTATCCTGACGGAAGACAGTCCACAGTCTCCACAAAGGATTTGGCTCCTACTCAGCAGGATCGTAAACCCGGCCAAGAAGACTCCCAGGAAACTCGAGACCTGACACCATCTGTAGAGGCCACAGTACCTTCAGAGGACACTGATAGAGACTCTAGGAGGGAAACCTCTGGAATTAATAACCCCGTTCCTGACCAACAGGAATACCTGGGCACTAAAGATAGTTATGAGCCTGACAGTTTACCTTCTTCAGTAAACAAGGTCGAATCACCTAGGCGTTCAACCAGGGTTAGAAAAACCCCTGATAGATATGGTTATTAGGAACACAATGATGTTATTTGTATATTTTGTAAAGTATATATATTATTTGTTTAGAGGGGGAGAATGTGGTGTTTAGTGGTATATGTTAATAGTTATTCCTGTTAATGTTTGTTGGGTTGGTTAATGGTTATTTCTGTTCCATAATTGTTCACTGTCTTACTCTGTATGAAGATTTAATGTGTTTCATGAAGCTCCGATTCGGAGGTGATGAAACTGTTATTCTCAAGTACTGGAGTCAGTTCTCTCCAGCTGCTTGTCCTGTACACTACTCTTGTACGCAGCTCTGGTTTATTGCTGTGTAAAGCCTAGATAAAGGTTTTACAGTTTACTTGCCTATTACTTATTCTACCACACATACATAACGTTATTACCTATATTTAATAACAATAACACATATATACACACATACATAACGTTATTACCTACATTTAATAACAATAACACATATATACACACATACATAACGTTATTACCCATATTTAATAACAATAACACATATATACACACATACATAACGTTATTACCCATATTTAATAACAATAACACATATATACACACATACATAACGTTATTACCCATATTTAATAACAATAACACATATATACACACATACATAACATTATTACCTATATTTAATAACAATAACACATATATACACACATACATAACGTTATTACCTACATTTAATAACAATAACACATATATACACACATACATAACGTTATTACCCATATTTAATAACAATAACACATATATACACACATACATAACGTTATTACCCATATTTAATAACAATAACACATATATACACACATACATAACGTTATTACCCATATTTAATAACAATAACACATATATACACACATACATAACGTTATTACCCATATTTAATAACAATAACACATATATACACACATACATAACATTATTACCTATATTTAATAACAATAACACATATATACACACATACATAATGTTATTACCTACATTTAATAACAATAACACATATATACACACATACATAACGTTATTACCTATATTTAATAACAATAACACATATATACACACATACATAACGTTATTACCCATATTTAATAACAATAACACATATATACACACATACATAACGTTATTACCCATATTTAATAACAATAACACATATATACACACATACATAACGTTATTACCTATATTTAATAACAATAACACATATATACACACATACATAACGTTATTACCCATATTTAATAACAATAACACATATATACACACATACATAACGTTATTACCCATATTTAATAACAATAACACATATATACACACATACATAACGTTATTACCCATATTTAATAACAATAACACATATATACACACATACATAACGTTATTACCCATATTTAATAACAATAACACATATATACACACATACATAACATTATTACCTATATTTAATAACAATAACACATATATACACACATACATAACGTTATTAC
>JAWQEG010001981.1:0-5000 GCA_033782935.1 Petrolisthes cinctipes | reverse complement strand
AGTACGTCTATAAGTGAAGTATATCCTGGTTCAATAATATACTTGATATTGTGAAGGAGGGAGAGGAGGGAGAGTGGAGAGAAGGAAGGGGGGGAGAGTGGAGAGAGGGAAGGGGGAGAGTGGAGAGGAAGGAAGGAGAGAGAGAGAGAGAGAGAGAGAGAGAGAGAGAGAGAGAGAGAGAGAGAGAGGTAAGATGGTATTATTATTATTATTATTAATATTATTATTGTTATTATTATTATTATTATTATTATTATTACAAATAGACCAGAGATACAAAGGCATATCTATCAATCCTTGGACCCCCCCAGGCCCCTCCCACCCCCAGCCAGCCCCATGAATCCAACCCAAGCCTGTCCCCCTATTCCCGCACCCCCCAAAACCCCACCAAGCCTGTCCCCCTACTCCTGCACCCCCCTAACCCCCCCTCCCCCCCAAGCCTGTCCCCCTATTCCCGCACCCCCCAAAACCCCACCAAGCCTGTCCCCTAATCCCGCAACCTCTTAATAATAATAATAATAATAATAATAATAATAATAATAATAATAATAAACATATTAGCCCTATATTCTTTAATTAAGCTAACCAGTCTTAATTAAACCATCAAAGAATAAGACCCATTCACCATTAAGACCATTTACACAGAGATAGATAGATAGATAGATAGACAGACAGATATAGATAGATAGATAGATAGATAGATAGATAAATAGATAGATAGATAGATAGATAGATAGATAGATAAATAGATAGATAGATAGATAACAGATAGATTAGATAGATAGATAGATAGATAGATAGATAGATAGATAGATAGATACCAACCTAGTTACAGATGAGCCACTGTAATGACCTATTCTCTACAGCGTGGGGTTGTAATATGTAAACAAACCTATGCCACCTATAAACCCATTCATTAGGCCAGCCCACACTTTGAGTGATGTTGCCAGATGGTGATCTATTTTTTATTTGCGACCTTTTAAGTGCTGGACATGGGTAACTTAGTTAAATTTTATACCTTATTTTACACTAGAAAATTAGCGTTCTAGTTCACGACCTTTTACTTAGATGTATAAAAAAATACATACTTTTGTGTTTTCGCATAATATATGCTGAATATACTATATTTTTCATATAAATTAGTAAATAATAAAAGTCGAAATGTGTGCATTAAGCGGCTTTCATGAACTGCATGAGTATAACAGCCTACAAATATTAACAATTGTATTTAGCATGACCCATACCATGAAGCGGGAAAATGTTGAAATGCCATATTTTCACATTTATTAGCATTAGAAATATGCATACCTTGCACTGCCAGACGCATGAAGAGGTGAAAGCAAGCTAACTGAATGTGTGGATACTGCGGGGATCGCACACTGGTTGCTGCAGCAGCAGAGAACGTATCGTACGGAGACACCAATATATTATCAACATCTTATTGTGATTTAGTACTGTTACTATCATTGACGACGTAAAATGTAAAATATAATTATAAATGGCCTGTATAAGTTTGTATATCATTCTAATTTTGTTATCTTTGCATATAAGCGGACTAAAAAGCCTCTTCTGAAATAATATCATGGCTGTATTCGTATGAAAATAAGTCCAAGATAAGTTAAAAATATGTCAAAAATATTGAATAAGTTATAATAAGTCGTTCCACAATAGGAAGCCCAATATAACTTTGCCCGACATAGGACATTTTTTCCAGCCTAGAAATCGCCATCAAAATGCCGTTTGGCAACTCGCATTAAAGTGTGGGCTCGCCTAAACCCCCATAAGCCTGCCCCCCTATTCCTGCACCCCCCAAAAACCCCACCCAAGCCTGCCCCCTATTCCCTCACCCTCTTAATAATAATAATATTAATAATAATAATAATAATAATAATAAACATATTAGTCCTATATTCTTTAATTAAGCTAACCAGTCTTAATTAACCCATCAAAGAAGCAGACACATTCACCAATTAAGGCCATTACACAGAGATACCGACCTAGTTACAGACGATCCACTGTATAATGACACATTCTCTACAGCGTGGGGTGGTAATATGTAAACAAAGCTATGAGAGTCCAGGTGTACAGTACGATGCGAGTAATGCAGAACAAAGCGAATTCAACCTGTGACCTCGTGTGTGTGTGTGTGTGTGTGTGTGTGTGACGTCAGTTTGGTGAAGGGGGAGGAAGGGGAGAGGAGCGGGGAAGAGAGGGGAGAGAAAGGAAGGGAGGGGAGAGGGGAGGGGAGAGGAGAGGAAGGAAGGAAAGGGAGAGAGAGAGAGGGTAGAAAAGGAGAGGAAGGAAGGAGAGAGAAGGGTAGAAAAGGAGAGGAAGGAAGGAAGGAAGGGAAAGATTAATAAGGAGAGGAAGGGAGGGAGAGGAGAGGGAGAGAAGGGGAAGGATAGAAAGGAGTGAGAGAAAGGAGAGAAAAGAGTGATAAAAAGGAGAGAAAGGAGGGAGAGAAGGGAGGGGATAGGAGAGAGAGAAAGGAGTGAGAGAGAGAGGAGAGAAAGGAGTGAGAGGGCCAGTAAGAGGGAGGGAGAGGGAATCAATGCATGTGCCAAGTGACCTTCCAAGTTGCATGCAGTCAGACAGTGTGTGTGTGTGTGTGTGTGTGTAAAACAGAATATATGTCTGTGTGTGTGTAAAACAGAATATAAGTCTGTGTGTGTGTGTGTGTGTGTGAAACAGAATATACGTCTCTCTCTCTCTCTCTCTCTCTCTCTCTCTCTCTCTCTCTCTCTCTCTCTCTCTGTGTATGTGTGTGTGTTGTGTGTGTAAAACAGAATATACGTCCTTCTCTCTCTCTCTCTCTCTCTCTCTCTCTCTCTCTCTCTCTCTCTCTCTCTCAACCAATATATTTATTTATACAGTAAATTATAATAATATATTATTTTCTATCCATCCATTAATTAATATAAATGGTTAGGTTAGGTCAGGTCAGGTCAGGTCAGGTCAGGTTATGTCATGTCAGGTTAGGTTAGGTTAGGTTAGATTAGGTTAGGTTAGGTTAGATTAGGTTAGGTTAGGTTAGATTATGCTATGTCAGGTTAGGTTAGGTTAGGTTAGGTCAGGTTAGATTAGGTTAGGTTAGGTCAGGTTAGATTAGGTTAGGTTAGGTTAGATTAGATTAGATTAGGTTAGGTTAGGTTAGATTAGGTTAGGTTAGGTTAGGTTAGATTAGGTTAGGTCAGGTTAGGTTAGGTTAGGTCAGGTCAGGTCAGGATAGGTTAGGTTAGGTTAGATTAGGTTAGGTTAGATTATGCTATGTCAGGTTAGGTTAGGTTAGGTCAGGTTAGGTTAGGTTAGGTTAGGTTAGGTCAGGTCAGGTCAGGTTAGGTTAGGTTAGGTTAGGTTAGGTTAGGTCAGGTTAGGTTAGGTTAGGTTAGTTAGGTTTGGTTAGGTTAGGTTAGATTATGATATGTCAGGTTAGGTTAGGTCAGGTTATGCTATGTCAGGTTAGGTCAGGTTAGATTATGCTATGTCAGGTTAGATTAGGTTATGTTAGGTTAGGTTAGGTTAGATTATGTTATGTCAGGTTAGGTCAGATTAGGTTACGTTAGGTTAGGTTAGGTCGGATTATGTTATGTCAGGTTATATCAGGTCAGGTCAGGTCAGGATAGGTTAGGTTAGATTACGTTAGGTCATGTCAGGTTAGGTTAGGTTAGGTTAGGGCTAGGTCAGATTATGTTATGTCAGGTTATGTTATGTTAGGTTTGTTAGGTTAGGTTAGATTATGTTATATCAGGTCAGGTCAGGTTAGGTTAGGTTAGGTTAGGTCATGTCTGGTTATGTCCAGGTTATATCAGGTCAGGTCAGGTCAGGTCAGGATAGGTTAAGTTAGATTACGTTAGGTCATGTCAGGTTATGTTATGTCAGGTTAGGTTAGGTTAGGTTAGATTACGTTAGGTCAGGTCAGGTTAGGTTAGATTACGTTAGGTCATGTCTGGTTATGGCAGGTCAGGTGATATCAGGTCAGGTTAAATCATATCAGGTCATAACAATATACAACTAATTAATATACTTACAATAATGGTAAGTTATCAGAATCACAAGGTGTTGTTGGAATAATGGCCACATTGGGTCTCTCACACGATACTACATCACCATTATTATCTCTATCTCTCTCTATCTCTATCTCTATATTATCTCTATCTCTCTCTTACTTTATCTTTATTAGTATCTCTAGCTCTATCTTTATCTCTAACTTTATCTTTATTATATCTATCTCTATCTTACTTTATCTTTATTATCTCTATCTCTATCTTTATCTTACTGTATCTTTATTATCTCTATCTCTATCTTACTTTATCTTTATTATCTCTACTTCTTTATTATTAGCTCTTATCTCTATATTATCTCTAACTTTATCTTTATTATCTCTATTTCTATATTATCTCTACCTCTATATTATCTCTATCTCTATCTTTATTTTTATATTATCTTTATTATTATCTCTATATTATCTCTAGCTCTATCTTTATCTTTATTATTATCTCTATCTCTATCTTACTTTATTTATCTTTATTATTCTCTTTATCTTTTATCTTTCTTTTATCTATCTTTCTTTTTATCTATCTTTATTATTGTCTCTCTATCTCTCTAATATTTTATCTTTATTATTGTCTTTCTTCTTTTCTTTCTCTTATTTTTTCTTTATTATTGTCTCTCTATCTTTCTCTTTATTCTTTTCTCTCTCTTTAATTCTTTCTCTGTCTCTCTTTCTTTATCTCTCTTTCTCTCTCTTTCTCTGTAATTATTAGTATTGTTATTTAATTATTATCTCTCTCTTTATCACTCTCTTTCTCTTCTCTCTTATCTCTCTCTTTATCACTTTCTTCATTTCTCTACCTTTCTCTATCTCTCTCTCTTTCTCTGTCTTTATCAGTATTATCTCTCTTTCTCTTTCTTTATTTGTTCAATTAGAGATATTGTTTTAATCTCTCTCTCTCTCTCTCTCTCTCTCTCTCTCTCTCTCTCTCTCTCTCTCTCTCTCTCAC
>JAWQEG010001980.1:92500-107781 GCA_033782935.1 Petrolisthes cinctipes | reverse complement strand
GACCATTAATAGAGACCCAGAGTGGCTTGAGGGACCCTGTGATACTATAAGAGAATTGTTGGCTTTTGATTCCTCCAGCCTATGCCACGAAACAAGCTTCTTCCATATATAATAGGTGTGTGTGTGTGTTTCGTGGCAATATTTGAAGGACTCGTTTACCTCCGATTCTCTCACTACATCACAGGGCCCTTTAATTAAGGTTGTATGTAATTCTTTTGTGTTACATTGGAGTGTCTTGATTCCTCCAAAGTATGGCAAGAAACAGGACCAGATGAACAACAAGAATAATGGTGTTCTGTTGCTTGGAATAGCTTGGAGGATTCAGATGCTTCAGAATTACCAACACAAAATTTCCCCCTCAAGAGTATAACAATGAGTGAGGCAGGGACGGATCGGTCGACTCACATTCACAAAAAAAAAACCCACCAGAGTTATGTAGTCACGTTTTGGAATAATTTGATGAAGAGGAAACAAAGAATGAATGAATTAATTTTGAACCCACAGAACCGATGTCATTGATTACTTGAGAATAATGGCAATGTTTACCGTGGTCTGAGATGTGTGTGTGTGTGTGTGTGTGTGTGTGTGTGTGTGTGTGTGTGTGTAATTGAGAGTGGTCTGAGATGTGTGTGTGTGTGTGTGTGTGTGTGTGTGTGTGTGTGTAATTGAGAGTGGTCTGAGATGTGTGTGTGTGTGTGTGTGTGTAATTGAGAGTGGTCTGAGATGTGTGTGTGTGTGTGTGTGTGTGTAATTGAGAGTGGTCTGAGATGTGTGTGTGTGTGTGTGTGTGTGTGTGTGTGTGTGTGTGTGTGTGTGTGTGTGTGTGTGTGTGTGTGCTCATTTGTGTATCACGTGAGTAAGTAAATGAGTACGTAAGATGTTTTTTAATTAAGGGGAGGTTTTTCCTGTTGGTGAAAAAATAATTGGAAGGTTTGTGATTCCTCCAAGCTATGTCAGGAAACAGACAACACTAACGATGCTTTTAATGGGGTGGATCTGTTTCGTGGCATGGTTTGGAGGAATCTGTGTAGCCTACCAATTTAGTCTCATGAGAATCTGATGCTAAACTTCCAAAAAACATGTCCATTCATTAATCATGTACCCCGGAATTTACAATCAGCCAGTCAGCCAGTCAGTCTGTCAGTGTGCCAGTCAGTCAGTCAGTCAGTCAATCAGTCAGCCATTCAGTCAGTCAGTCAGCCAACGAGCCAGTCAGCCAGCTAGTCAGTCAGCCAGCTAGTCAGTCAGTCAGTCAGTCAGTCAGTCAGTCAGTCAGTCAGTAAGTAGTCAGTCAGTCAGTCATCAGTCAGACAGTCAGCTTTCTGTGGTGCAATTAGTGGTTCTGGGAAATTCTTAACGAGCAGTGCCATCACCCACAGTAAGAAAAGATTAACGGGGTAATACTGTGTGTGTGTGTGTGTGTGTGTCAGTCAGAGAGAGAGAGAGAGAGAGAGAGAGAGAGAGAGAGAGAGAGAGAGAGAGAGTGTGTGTGTGTGCGCCTCTGTGTGTGTGTGAAAGAGAGAGAGTGTCTGTGTGTGTGTGCCTCTGTGTGTGGAGAGAGAGAGAGAGAGAGAGAGAGAGAGAGAGAGAGAGAATGTGTGTGTGTGTGTGTGTGTCTTGCCTTCGTTATCTGAGCCGAACTCGGTGACACTTTTATGAGCAAGCAAGTCAGGCCTCTCTCTCTCTCTCTCTCTCTCTCTCTCTCTCTCTCTCTCTCTCTCTCTCTCAAACACACACACACAGAGGCACACAGACACACACACTCTCTCTCTCTCTCTCTCTCTCTCTCTCTCTCTCTTTCACACACACACACACACAGAGGCACACACACACACACACACACTCTCTCTCTCTCTCTCTCTCTCTCTCTCTCTCTCTCTCTCTCTCGAGACAACCACCTTGCCGTCGGTGAGAGAGCTTGTGTGATCTGTTTGAATTTTGCTAGCTATGCTGGGGGACATTTAGTCCAGTTGGGTTACCCGTGCCAGAAAGGTAGCGTTATTAGGATCCTGACTAAGAGTTGTCAAATCTTCATGTTAATATTAAGTTTCACAACTGCTCTTTAACTGTCCTAACAAAAAAAAAAAAAAAAAAAAAAAAAAAAAAAAAATCTTCATCACTTTCGATATAAGTTTTTATTGTTAAGGACCTCACCAGCTACCTTATGCCGTGTGAGAAGGGAGGCTTTGGAACCTCCTAAAACAACGCCTTTTAACGCTCACAGGTTTCGAAAGGGCTGAGATTGAAGGGATCTCAGGCGTGTGGGGTACGAGTAATGGAGATGCCTCAGGACCCCCGTAGGTATTCTCTTAGATTAATAAGCCTGACCAGCTCCCTGTGACCGTTCTTAGGTGCCTAAAGGCTCGACTGCTCTTTGGTGAGAGAGCTTTCGTGCCTCGCTGGCTGCCAGGCCAGTAAAAGATCTCGGATTAAGTCGTGGACATTTAGTTTTACTATTTGCTTTAAGTTTGGCCGCGGATGGAGGATTAGTAGGGATTAGTAGGACGACGGTTACACTTCAAGCACCCCTGTCGAAAAATCAGAGTCCCATTTACTTAGGACTCTTGTGCTGCTCAGTTGGGAGCTGCGGCACGATTGGGGCCGTCCGACCCAGGGGAGACCTTAGGGTTGGTGTGCTTGGCTCATAAGGTTTCTGTTGGCCGAACGACCGAAAACCTTCTGGAAGTAGGCGGATGAGACTTATGCGAGACCAAATCACACTACCCTTTCTTTTATATTATTGGTCTGAAATTGAATTAGAGCGAGATGACTGGTCCATCAGCAAGAAAATTTACATGTACTACATGCAAGGTGTACCGCTGGTGTGAGGACTTCAGCGGGAGGAGTGCGAGCGACCTAGACTCCTCGAGTGTCTGCGACTTTTGCAAACTCGAGGAGAGGTTGATGAAGCACATCTCGCTGCTCACGAAGGAGAACAACTCCCTAAAGGAGGAAGTTCTCCGAATGAACTCGCAGAGGTGTGACTGCCATGTGAGAGACGAGGCAGTCCAAGGAGCTTCTTCACCGGAGAGCTCCACCACGGCGGTAAAGAAGAAGAAGAAGAAGAACAAGAAAAAGAACAACAAGAAGAAGAACAACAAGAAGAAGAACAGCAACAATGAAGAGGGAGAAGAGACTGCAGAAGGAAAAGAGACTGCAGAAAAGTGTGATGAAAAAGAGGAGGGGAATATGGAGAAGGGAGAAAAACCCAAGAAGACAGTTGAGGAGGGATTAGAAGAAAGTGAGGAATCAAATAAGAAGGAAAAGAAAATGAAGAAGAAAAAGAAGAAGAAGAAGCAACCTGGAGGAAGTGACGAGCCCGGCAGGAATTCAAAACACTCTCGGGTTCCTCACAAGGCATCTCGTGCTCCTACCAAGGAGAGGCCTGTGGATATACACATTGTAGGTGATTCCCAGGCACGAGGGCTGCAACCCCTAATGGCAGATCGCCTTCACACTTCTGTGAAGGTGAATTGTTTGCCAGGTTATGGCAATGCTGACCTCCGAAAGGAAGCTGAGAGGATCCAAACGTCCAGATCTTCTGTCATTGCACTCATGGTGAGTGGTAATGACATCTACCTGAGAAATGGTAGAGTAGGCATGACCGAAGGAGTCCTCTCGGATGTGATCGGTGCAGTAGATGACTGTGGGTTAAAAACCCGCAGAAGGGTAGTTATCGGCATGCTCCCAAGGAGAGGCCCTTTAGGGACTGCTCTGTCAAAGAACATTGCAGTAAATCAGCGCCTGGCTGATTTGTGTACTGCCGAGGGGGTGTTCTTTGTGGACCCCTACACCTCACTCTTTGGTAGAGACGACCTCTACCAGAGGGATGGCACACATCTCTCACTAAAGGGGAAAGAAGTGCTTTCCAAATTAATGGAAGACACCGTCCGACGATGTCTCAGGAGCACTCGACCGAGCGTGGAGGAGAGCCCTCGTCGCTATGCTAGAGTGACCCCAGAGAAGACATTCGCTGAGATCCTGAAGAAGGATATCCCCAGCACTACCAAGACAATGACCAAACCGGGAAACGGAGGAGTCTAGGGAGCCCTGCAGTTGGGGGTTCCCTGAAGGTTCTATTGTTCAACGCCAGGTCCATCCGAAACAAGTTTTTGGAACTGCGGGCCCTCGTTGCGACAGAGGAACCCGAGATGGTGGCCATAACGGAGTCATGGTTGAGAACCTCAGACAGAGATCTTGAAGGGGAATTCGTGATTCCAGGCTACCAACTCTTCCACAAAGATAGAGAGGACAGAGGGGGTGGTGGTGTGCTGTTGTATGTAAAGAACTCCATCAAATCGATGACCTGCAACATCACATCGAACCACGAGCTCCTTGGAGTTGACCTAGAAATAGGCACTGCAAAATACAGAACCCTGCTGCTTTATAGACCCCCTGGACAACTCAGTGAGATGGACAGGGACCTATACCAGTTGCTGGGTGAACTAGTGGACGGCAGGGTGTGCATCCTTATGGGGGACTTCAACACACATGTTGACTGGGAAACCAGAGAGCCCTCTGCCGAGAACACACCACTCTTGGAGTTTGTAAATGATGAATTCCTCACTCAATGGGTAAGGGAGCCAACAAGAGGTGCTAACATACTCGACTTGGTCCTCACCACAGAGGATGACATCATTCAAGACCTCTCTGTAAACGAAGAAATAGGTGGAAGCGACCACAAGCTCATAAGATTTTCAGTTAAAGTCCCTAATATGGAGTCCGTGACCCCGGTGCATAGAAAATTAGACATGGGGAGAGCGAACTTTGCATGTCTTCGTGAAAGTGTTGCTGAAATGGAACTAGAGGAGGGAGAGAGTGCTGATGATCTGTGGAGGTCATTCTTGTTTTCCTTCATGGAACTTCAGTCGCGCTTTATTCCTCTGAAGGGAACAGGTCAGAAGTTCATTCAACCTAAGTGGTTTAATCGGGAAATCCGTAACCTACTAAGGGAGAGGAGAACTGCGTATCGTCGAGCGAAGACATCTGGGGACTTTGACGGTCATAGAAGACTGAATCGAAACGTGAAGTCCAAAATAAGGGCGGCTAAGCGTGCTGAGGAGGTCCGTGTGGCTAGACTCTGCAAAGAGAACCCCAAGGAGTTTTTCAGTTATGTGAATGGCCGTAAACCAATCCGACGCAGGATCGGTCCCTTGGTGAATGAGGATGGAGCATTGATGCACTCTGATGCAGAAAATGCTAACCTCTTAAATGAGTATTTCTCTTCAGTGTTCTCTGAGGAGAGTGGTCCCATTCCCGAACCTTTGGACTCCTTCAGTGAGAAGTTGGAGTCAATGGTCTTCACCCAAGAAGAAATCGAGAGAAAAATAATCGAATTAAAAGCAAACAAGTCCCCCGGTCCGGATGGGTTCTTACCTAGAGTGTTGAAAGAAGTGCATGGTGAAGTATCACGGCACCTGTGCATGGTCTTCAACATGGTAATCCAGACTGGATGCGTTCCTAGAGACTGGCGTGAGGCAGAGGTGACTCCTATCTTCAAGAAGGGAGATGCTAGCCAATCGTCAAACTACAGACCCATCAGTTTAACCTCGATAGTCTGTAAACTCATGGAGAGCATCATGGTGGACAAAATAACAGCACACTTAGAATCAAATTTGCTACTGAGGGGTTCCCAGCATGGGTTCCGGCAGCACCGGTCATGCCTCACAAATCTGGTGGAATTCTTCCATTTTGTTTTCAGTGAGCATGATCGGGATAAAGCGGTCGATGTTGTCTACTTAGACTTTCAGAAAGCCTTTGATAAGGTACCCCACCGCCGCCTCCTTCGGAAAGTGCGTGCACTGGGCATAGACGGAAATGTGGCAAATTGGATAGAGAACTGGCTAAGTGACAGACGGCAGCGGGTGGTAGTGAATGGACAAGCTTCAGAGTGGGTGCCCGTTACTAGCGGCGTTCCCCAAGGTTCTGTTCTGGGACCACTACTGTTTATCATCTATGTTAATGACGTGGATGGTGACATGGTTGCCAAGATTTCCAAATTCGCCGATGATACTAAGCTTGGTATGAATGTCGCGAAAGAAGGAAATACTACCCGCTTACAAGAAGATCTTAGGAAGATCGGGGAGTGGTCTGACACGTGGCAAATGCCATTTAACGTGAACAAATGCAAAGTTATGCATATAGGCCACAGAAACCCCCGAACAGAGTATAACCTTAAGGGCAATGCTCTCGTAAGCACTGATACTGAGAAAGACTTGGGTGTAACTATCACCAGTGACCTCAAGTTCTCAAAGCAGTGTATTGAGGCTGAGAAGAAAGCCCAAAGGATGTTAGGGTACATAAAGCGACAGTTTGGATACCGGAACAAGGAGATAGTACTTTGTCTGTACAATTCCCTTGTCCGACCGCACCTGGAGTATGCAGTCCAGTTTTGGAGTCCTTTTTACCGAAAGGATATCGCGAGATTGGAACGAGTGCAAGCCAGGGCAACCAAACTTATACCCTCTCTTAGACACAAGAGCTATAAAGATCGGTTGGTAGAACTCGACCTGTTCTCTTTGGAAACCCGGAGACTGCGTGGTCAGCTTATCGAAGTGTTTAAAATACTACGAGGCTTTGACAATGTAGACTACAGGGACATTTTCCAACTCAGTGAGGGCACAACCAGGAATCATGGCTACAAACTTGAACTGAAGCGATACAACCGTGATCTGTGTGGTAAGTTCTTTACATACAGCATCTGCGGTACTTGGAACGCGCTTCCTGCTGATGTAGTCAACAGCAACTCTGTGGATCAGTTCAAGTCCAGATTAGACAAAGCCTTAAATCACCGTCTAGGTGTTTAAGCCGTTGTGCGAGTGTTCCTTGATGGTTTCACATGACACATTCGAGGACGGTCGCCTACTTGCGCAACTAAACCCACAGGTACCCTCTTTGTATGGATCGTAAGGTCTTCTAGGGTACTTCTTTTCCTTGTAACTCCTTGTAACTCTCTCTCTCTCTCTCTCTCTTGGAATACTTTGGCTCATAACTCACATCAAGTTTAACATTTTCCGAGTCGAGTTAGCTGAAGCCTGGACCAATCTATATACATAAAGCCAAGCTTCTCTCTGCGTGTGTGTGTGTGTGTGTGTGTGTGTGTGTCCGCGATGCACGCCTAAACCGTCCAACTTTGTGTCCTCAAAATTTGCATGTAGGTGAGTCTTGATCCCGTTCAGGTTTAGGGGGGGTCATACAACGAAACCACATATAACGAAACGTGCTAGCGAAATAATAATAAATTACAGGGGAAAAATCTACGGAATCACCATACCACAGTTCAGCCTTTCGCAAAAACACGGTCAATTTTAAAGTTTCATTTAGGTAAATTTTTTCTTACAGACTTGTAGAGCTTGATTTTACACACCAGAATCTGTAAACTAAAGCTTCCTAGGTTCATTGGTTTGCGTACAGCAGCGCCATGAGTAATAAAGTAGTTACCCCTAAAAATGAGAACACGTATTCTATTATTAAATTATCGGATACTGGTCCAGAAATCAACAGCTCATGAACATAATTTAAGGCTACAGCACGGATATTATTCGATTTGTTTATGCCTTATCTCAGTAAGTATATTGTCGTTTACCTATATTATTACATTTTATCCATTTTTATGATTGATTTCTACCATATTGGTATAATATTTTGGTAAATATTGAATGAATTACCGTTATTGCATACCGTTTTTCTACCTTCATTACCCACTTATTTAGACCATTCTAAGACTATTTTCTTCTATGGCATTTCCTCCACAAATGCCCCATTTCCAAGATAGGGCATATTCAAATGGGGCATTTTGAAATTAGCCTGACCTTACCTGACCTTACCTAACCTAACCTAGACCACATCAGACTACCGGGACCTAACCTGGCCAAACTACCGGGACCTAACCTGGGCAAACTACCAGGAAAACGGTAATTCTTTCAATAATTACCAATATTTTTGTACATTATTTTCTTGAGCTCTTGATTCCTGCTCCAGTATCAAACACCATTGTCATATTGATTCTCATTATTGTCCTATAGAGTTTCACTTTTGTCAAATTGATTTTCATTATTGCCATATTTATTTTCAGATTGGTAGAATATTTTTGTAATCCAGTATCAAACACCATTGTCATATTGATTCTCAGTATTGTCCTATAGAGTTTCAGTTTTGTCAAATTGATTTTCATTATTGCCATATTTATTTTCTGATTGGTAGAATATTTTTGTAACTTATTTTCTTGACGTCTTGATTCCTGCTACGGTATCAAACACCATTGTCATATTGAATCTCAGTATTGTCCTATTGAGTTTCAGTTTTGTCTAATTGATTTTCATTATTGCCAAGATAGGGCATATTCAAATGGGGCATTTTGAAATTAGCCTGACGTTACCTTACCTGACCTTACCTAAACCGCATCAGACTACCGGGACCTAACCTGGGCAAACTACCGGGAAAACGGTAATTCTTTCAATAAATACCAATATTTTGTACTATATTTTCTTGAGCTCTTGATTCCTGCTCCAGTATCAAACACCATTGTCATATTGATTCTCATTATTGTCCTATAGAGTTTCACTTTTGTCAAATTGATTTTCAATATTGCCATATTTATTGTCGTCAACCGGAGTCGTGAAAAATGTCGTTTACCAGGAGGCACTTCAGTAAAATGCTTAGTGACGCAATTAATAGAAAAAGAAGGAAATATTATTAATTATGCTAATATTAGAATGATGGAGTTATTGAATGAGGGAGAAAGATTGATATAATAAACATTTAAAAACGACTAATACCTCCAATTATTCACCCACCCACCTCTATTACTAATCATCCATCCATCCATTTATTTTATCTAACCACTAAACCATCCCTCCCTCTCCCCCTTCCTTCCCTCCTTCCCTTCCTTCTATCCACCCACCACCCGATCTGCTCCAAACCGCCCGAAGGGCGGTGGAAGGGCGGCCGCAGGCCGCCAGCCCTCCGCAGGAGCTAGCGGCTCCTAGCCGCCCGAAGGGCGGCGGAGCAGCTAGTACAATATAAAATACTGTATATAATATAGCATAGTATCCCCTCTGAGTTGAGAATGGTGGTGGGGGTGGCGGTGGTGGAGATGGTGTTGGTGGAGATGGTGTTGATGGTGGTGGTAGTGGTGGTGGAGATATAGGTGGCAGTGGTGATGGTGTTGGTGGTGGTGTAGATATTAATGGTGGTGGAGGTGTTGGTGGTGGTGGTGCTAGTGATGGAGATGGTGTTAGTGGTGGCAGTGGTTGTGGTGGTGGTGGCAGTAGTTTGAATCGAGTCGAGAAAAAAAAAACACGAAGGAAAATATTATTGGGACTCGATTGATCTTCCAACCAGTCTTACGAAACCGAACCCCTAATTATACAGTAATAGTAACAATGAGTTGACTATATTGTTTCTTGGGTTAGTTTGTAGGAAGCAGAAGCAGCAGGAATGAAAATAGATAAGTAGTAGTAGTAGTAGTAGTAGTAGTAGTAGTAGGGAAACTGTCAACAAATAACCCCTCCTTCAATTTTATTATTTTTTTTATTATTTTTATTTCTATCCCTCCTCCAATTTTGTAATTTTTCTGTATTATTTTTATTTATATTTATTTATTTATTTATTTTTATTTCTATTTATTTATTATATTTATTTATTTATTTATTTATTTGTTTATTATTGTTATTTATTTATTTATTTATTTATTTATTATTATATTTATTAATATATATTTTCGTGTGTGTGTGTGTGGGGGGGGGGCTTGAGGAGGGGGAGGGGGCGTAAATCGACTCTGGTGCCCAGGGAACAGAACACCCACGTCCCAAAACTGACTCAGGTCTCGACCACACAAAACTCATAAAAAATACATATATTCCCTGTAGTATTTTTGTGTCTAACGCTTTACTGCCTAATGGTCGTAGGGAATATGATGTGGGGGTGGGGGTGGGGCTGGGGGGGAGGTTTTGGGGGTCTCGTGGGGTAGAGAAACTTATTGTCCTATTTTTTCCCTTTTCATTCTGGGTATTTTTTTTTTTTTTTTTTCATTTTTTTTTTATTTGGTCCACTCTTTTTTTTTATTTTTATCTTTATCATCATCATTTTTTTTTTCTTTTTCATTGTTTGTTTGACCCACTCTCTTTTTTTTATTATTATTATTTACTTCTGTTTTTCATTGTTATTTGGCTCTCTCTTTTTTTTATCATCATCATTATTTTATTTTATTTTTCATTATTCATACATGGCCCACTCCATTTTTTTATCATCATTATTTTTTCTCTTTTTCATTGTTATTTGGCGCTCTCTCTTTTTATTTTTATTTTTATTATTATTATTATTATTATTATTATTATTATTATTATTATTATTTCCTTCTCTTTTACACTGTTTGGTCCATCAATTTTTTTCATCATAATTATTTCATTCTCTTTTCCATTGTTTGTTATCTGGCCCACTCAATTTTTTTTATCTTCATTATTTTTTCCTTTTTAAAATTTTTCTCTCTTTATTCTCTTAATTTTTTCATATTGGTTTTCATCGTCTATGCCTAGTTCTTTTTTTCCCCTATATATTTTCCTTATTCTGTGTGTCATTGTTTTCATGTTGTCTTTTTTCCTCGACATTTTTTTTAACTCCTGCCATTCGTGTTTGGTTATCTACTTTTTTTTTTTTTTTTTTTTTTTTTTTTCTCTCTTTCTGTCTTTGTATTTTTGTTGGTATTCTTTCTTTCGACTTTTTTTTTTTTTTTTTTTTTTTTTTTTTTTTACATATGCTGTTTGTTTTCTATTGTGTCTCGTTTGTTTCTGTTCCAAAGTAAATGCATTATTTTGGAATTTTCTGTCCACACACACACACACACACACACACATACATACATACATACATACATACATACATACATACATACATACATACATACATACATACACACACTCACACACACTCTACATACACACACACTCTACATACACACACACACACACTCTACACACACACACGTTGTCAGATGTAGTGTTTTTGTATGTAATGGTTGAATTCCTGAACACACACACACACACACACACACACACACACACACACACACACACACACACACACACACATTTACGACTCTCCTCTAAAACGTTCTACCTTCCAAACCCAATTCTCCACACATATATCGCTGTTGCCTACAAATGTGTGGTGGTTCTCCTTTTAGTCCCTCTCCATTCCCCAACCTAAAGCCCCCTATGGATTTGTCTCTGTAGAAATATTACCACACTATGCTTTGCTTGAAACTACTCCAAAATGTACACACACACACAGATTCACACACACACATACACACATAGATTCAGATTCACACACTCACTCACACACACACAGATTCACACATACACACACACAGATTCACACACACATTCACACTCACTCACTCACTCACTCACTCACTCACTCACTCACTCACTCACACATAGATTCAGATTCACACATACACACACACACACACACATGTATTTATTATTATCTCTTATATGTATTTATGAGTATTTGTTTCATTCTCATTTTATCAACAATTTTTTAGTGAAATATGTAAATTTTCAGCTTATCAGCTGCTATTTTTCAATAAACCGTTTATTATTATTATTATTATTATTATTATCATTATTATTATTATTATTATTATTATTATTATTATTATCATTATTATTATTATTATTATTATTATTATTATTATTATTATTATTATTATTATTATTATTATTATTATTATTATTATTATTATTATCATCATTAATATTTCACACACACGAAGGTTACTTGGGAGACAGAGACAGACAGAGACAGACAGAGAGAAACAGAGACCGAGATTCCCACTACTGAATTCCCACACTCAAAGAATTTTCCAAAACTCCGTCAACTTTTCTTTCAGAGCAAGAAAAGTTTGCTTTCAAGGGACGGAATTATTGAAACCATAAGAGGGCATTACACCAGCCACAGCAAACAGCTTCCAGTATACATGTTCTCTCTCCATTAACAGCAAAGATGACGACTACACGGAACATACATACATACAAAAAAAAAAAAAAAAAAAAAAAAAAAAAAAAAACTGAGAATAAATAAAAATAATATTAATAAAACTAAGAATATAAATAATAATAATAATAATAATAATAATATCAATAATAATAATAATAATGATAATAATAATAATATCAATAATAATAATAATAATATCAATAACAATGATAATAATGATAATAACAATGATAATAATGATAATAACAATAATAATAATGATAATAATAATAACAATAATGATAATAATATAAAAGATAAAATGCTATCGACATTCTGTTTGATAATAAGTACTAACATTTTAGGGACTATTCTCTTGTGGGCTAATTGAAGGGCTCCTGAATCCACCAAACTATATGCTAGAAAACAGACGACGTTATTTTTTCTCATTAAAGTTTGTAGGAATTAGTAGCCCTTCAATATTCAGACAATAGCTTACTCCCTTTTTAATTAAGTGAGAAACTCTTTTGGTATATTGAAGGGCTAGTGAATCCTCCATATCTATATTACAAAACAGATCCCTCGCTGGTAGTATTGAGATGAATAGTTTCGGGGTGTAGTTTGCAGGAATTAGTAGCCTTCCAAAATGCATGCAGAGAAGAGCTTATATATACTCCCTAAATTAATTCATAAATGTAGGTCATCACATTAGTACTCGTACCACATTTATATACACACATACACACACTATTCACACACACACACACACACACACTATTCACACGCGCGCACACACTATTCACACACACACACACACAAACACACACAATATTACTCCCCTTCACACACACACACACACACACACACACACACACACACACACACACACACACACACACACACACACACACACAGTATTGCCAAGGAAAACGGAATGATATTATATAATTGTGTTACCTGTGTTCTGTACTTTGATAGATTATTTTTTTATTTACTGCACCGGTGACGCAAATCGTATTACGTTAGCTCCTTGGGTATATATAAATTATTTTCGTAGTTGCAGCAGGACTTTTTTTTTTTTTTTTCGTGGTTTCAGTCTGACGTATAATATATTTTTTTCTTTTTTTTTCAGTCCGATGTCTTTTTTTTTTTTTTTTTTTTTTTTTTTTTTTCAGCCCGACGTATATATATATTTTTTTCCTTTCAGCCCGGCGTATTTTTATTTTCGTTGTTTTAGCCCAACGTAAGTTCTTTTTTTTTTTTTTTTTTTTTCGTTGTATCAGTCCAATGTATTTTTTTTTTTTTTTTTCAGCCTGACGTATTTTTATTTTCGCTTTTTCAGCACAACGATTTTTTTTTTTTTTTTTTTACGTTGGTTCAGCCTGACTTCCGTACAGTAATTTCGAGTCCCAAGTCTGCTCTCTCCACCACCCACCACAGTGTTCCTTCTTAATTAAACCCGTAACGACAGCAATGCATTACAAGGATAGGAAGGAGGAGGGTAATATTATGCCTTTGGTACATCGTTGGCTGTATCCATTCCTTCCCCCAAACTATCCCATAAAACTGACCACATCATCGTTAACCATATTAAACAAGAAGCCTCCTCCTCTCTTTTGGAATAGCTTAGAGGAGTATGTTGCTCTTAATATTTACAAACACTATTTATTTATGTATGATAATCCAATTCCCTTGAAAGATTTGATTGATATTTGATGCCTGATAGTAGAAAAAGAATAAATATATACTACTTTTCCCTTAGATGGATTAGATGAGTAGATAGTTAACTAAACCCTCATGATAGAAATATAAAAATTAACACAAGTTTTCCCAGGAAGGATTAGAATGATAGATAGTCAAACCCTCATGGAAAAAAAAAAAAAAAAAAACGTAAAACAAGATACACCTACACTCACATTCACCTCAACGACGACGACGACACCCCAAATAAAAATGGATAACACTTTTCCCTTGCAGGATTATATAGATAAATAGATAGATAGCTGACCCATAATGGCAAAAAAAAAAAAAAAAAAAAAAAAAAAAAAAAAAAAAATAATAATAATATAAAAACCCCAGTTACACCTTCTCCCACATTCACCTCAACGACAACGACGACAACGACCCCCTGGTGGCGACGATAAGCATCACCATGTTTATGAAATCGAACTGAACTCATATCCACCATCTCCATTCAGCTCGTGGGGGAATTTTTAGTGTCGTCGGAGAGCGTCGGGAGGCGAGCAATATCGTGGGTGAACGACCTGTCTGTCGCCTTGATAGTGGTGGTCTAAGGTCATGAAGGCGGCCCCGGCATGAGCTTCACAACAAGGGGATATTATGTCGACCCCCTCCTTCCTTCGTCCCACTCCCTCCCTGCTTCCCTCCTACCTCCTTTCCATTCTTCCTCCCTCATTTCCCACACACACATTTAGTCCCCCTTTCGTCCTTTTCTTTTTCCTTTCTTTTGCCACTCACACTGACTCACACACACACATTCACACACACACACACACACACACACACACACACACACACACACACACACACTCACACACACACACACACATTCACACTCACTCACACTCATTCACTCACTCATATATACACACACACACACACACACACACACACACACACACACACACACACACACACACACACATACATTTCGACCCCACTCTTCTCTCCCTTTTTCCTTTCCCACACACTCATTTCGCCCACCTTCGACCCCTTCTTCCTCCTTTCCTACACACACAATTCGACCCCCTTAAACTCCCTCCCCCTCCTTTGCTACCCACCCATTTCGACCCCCCCCCTTCGCTCTCTCTCCTCTCTTCCCCTCTTCCCTCCTATCACACACACACACACACACACACACACACACACACACACACACACACACACACACACACACACACACACACACACACACACATTTAGCCACCCCTTCCCCTTTTCTTTCCTTCCCTTTCTGCCTCCTCCCTTTGCTCTCTCTCTCTCCTCTCTTCCCCTCTTCCCTCCTTCCACACACACACACACACACACACACACACACACACACACACACACACACACACACACACACACACACATTTAGCCACCCCTTCCCCTTTTCCTTCCTGCCCCTTCTCCCTCCTTCCCCTTCTCCCTCTTCTGCTACACATTAATTTAGCCTCCCTTCCCCTTTTCCTTCCTTTCCCTTTTCCTTCCTGCCCTTTCTGCCCCCTCTACCACACATTAATTCAGCCACCCCTTCCCCTTTTCCTTCCTTCCCCTTTTCCTTCCTGCCCTTTCTT